>VXAC01001930.1:224067-346675 GCA_013399225.1 Rhipidura dahli
TTTATTTTGTTGCCACAACAGTGGCATCTGAAAAAATAAAAAAAACCCTTACAAAACTGTCACCTCACAGAATACTGCATGAAAATAAAACAGCAACAGAATTCACCAAAATTAGAGCTGAGGTGCAGTTTTTCTTTGTGCTCCAAAATTTTGCCACCTGGTGTGTCCAAGGACAGACACCAGTGTCACTGAGCTGCGAACTCCAAAGACTGAGGCTTTACGTGAAGAAAGGTCTAAAGCTGAGCAAGTCAAAGGTGATTCCACAGACTTGGAAGAGCTCTCTGCCATTCAGTAAATGCCATGCTATTAAAAAACTCTCTGATGGGATATTATAGAAACCTGCAAACCTGAAATAACTGTGATACACTTCAATAATTAACATACAAATAAAAAAAAATATTCAGCAGATGGGGGACAACAAGCAAGAGAAACCCCACAGAACACGAACCTGATCTTCATGTGTGTACATGTGGGCAAAAGAAAAAAGATATACCTAACTGCAAGATGTTTCACAGGCATAAATCATGCAGCTCCATGGACTCATCACATGTAGGTCTGGAACTGATGTTTATAAGCTTCTCTTCACTAAAGGTTTCTGTTCCAGGCCTGTGTTTATTACCTTGTCCACCTAAGTCTGCAGTTCCCAGTAGTAAAAATGAGCTTCCCCTGACATGTCCTTGGCTGTTTCCCTACCCTCTGCAAATACAAGTGCCACCTCTTGGCTGTTTTGCATCCTGTCTTTTCCTTCATCTCACCTGCATCTTCCTTACAGCATTGCTCAGCTCCCCCTTATCTGTTAGGAAAGCAGAAAAAAGAAAAGGTGGAGGAAGGCAGAATAATCCAAACCCTTTGCATGATATTTAATTGCCTTACTCAGTTGAAATTACAACACCCTTCCTCATTCTGGACAACAGCAATTCTTAAAACTCTGATTACACTTTTTATATCTCTTTTCAAAGGCTCTGTAGTGATGGTCTGCCAAAGATGAATGTTTACTTATTGCTATACTTCTTAAAACCCCTTTGTCCCGGTATGTGACAGTCTTCACCAAGTAATCCTCCACGTCATACACTTAGGGAACATTGACTGTCAAAATTACAAAGGAAGACAATCGAAGCTGACAGCATATGTTCTCCTAACAACATCTGTTATCAATCAAAAGGCTGTCAAGCAAATGCAACAGATGAAACTCCTGCCCTTCATAGTGATCACACAGGATGTAAGGGACTGCTGTCCCTGAAACACTCATTTTTGGGAATTCAGAGTGACCAGCCCACTGTAGTTGGTCAGTGGTATATCCTGACAAAGCACTTGGACAGACTTCCTTGCTCTGCCCAGAAGGCCCCCTGCAGACAGAGAATAAATCAATAGATCACAGTAGAGATGTTCTACCAATAGACTGGTCATGCTCACACAACTTGCTCTTCTGTCACTTGATAGGTGAGGGTGCTCATGATGAAAATCCTCACATCCCTCTTTTCTTGCTCTTCAAGCTTCTCTACTTCTAATGGTTTCAGCTGAAGAGGCAAATCAATCTAAGCCCGAAGGATCAACACACCCTGTGTGCTGTGCCCTTCTCAATCCATGCAATAACTCCAGCTTTTGTAATTGAAAGCAGATGACCTTACTTCTTTAAAGCTCCTTTTCTATTAATTATTCATCTGTCTAAATTAGAAGTTACTCAGCTCATGCAGTAAAGCAGTCGTATGTAACACCATCTCCCTGCTGAACTAATGACTCACTAATAAAGTGGGCATCTGCCATTCATTTATAAGACTTAATTACTTGAGGTAAGCCCAAGAGGTTACCTGTCTACAGGTATTGTCTGTTCTAAAGTTCAAGTTTCAGGTCCTTTAACAATTTCCACTAGCTGACAAAATTACAGTGGATGCAAAGGTTAACTCCACAACCACCTTATGACTTCAGTATCCCAAGAAGTTGCATCTTCAGGAAATGGTGATTGTGGTAGTGTTATTCTATTGGAAGGACTAAAGCGATTGTGGTGCATGATGGAACAAAGGAGTGACAAACATGTGACATCAAACTGTTGGCACAATACGACAACAACCAGACAAGTAAAGGAATAGAGTACGCCACAGAATTAGAAACAATTTTTCTCATCAGCTTTTTCTGGTGGTATTTGCTCAGGGACATGCAGAAATCACAAACTGTGATTGTGCTTTCTGAGAAACGGTGGTAAGCACAGAGGCATCCTGCTGACACTTTCTACATCCAACCTATCACCTTTTGGAAGGGTTCAACCCTGTATCCTTTTCTCAAACAATCAGCTAATAGCACAAGATGTCTCAGTAAGGGTTTCAGAGCGCAAACAAGAAACACAGATTTGCAAACAATAGCATCATATCAGAGAAGGAAACCCAAATGTATTTTGATGCTAAATGGAAAAGGCAGCAGGGAAGGAAAGCCTGAAACCCACTGCTCCAATAGTATTTCTAGTACACGCCACAAAGAGCTCTCCAAGTAATTTTGTGAAAACGAAATACCACTGTTGTCTTGTGGTTTTGGGGAAGGGGTTGCTGTTGTTTAAACAGAATGTTTATGAAGTGCTTTTGAATTGTTATTGCTCATTGTGGGATGATTGCATTTTACTGCAGAGCTGTGTGAGATGTGCTTGTTCATTGATGCACAGGGTACATACATTGCTGTGCACTAAGAGACCACAGCAATTACCAGGCCCAGCTCCCTGTCTCCACACTGCAGACACTGGCAGTAACTTCAGCTGAGGGCCATGAAGCCTGATGTAGGGCAACCAATGAATATGTACCCATACTCCAGAACAGAAATACACCTCACCCCTCCATCTTTCTACAAGTAAACAAAACAAACATGAGTTTTAACGTTGTGACCTATTTCAAGTCTGGAACTCTTATGGAAACAACGCTGCTTCTGCAATTATGGTCAGCATTGCATCAAAACCACCACAGTAGCAAAATTCCTTTTAGAGTACAAGAAAACTCAGTCAAGAAATGCATCTTTCACAGAAATCACATCCTTATTAACCAGAAGGAATCCATATTTAGCTCTGATGTTTCAAGGGCACTTGTTAAATAATTAGATGAAGCTTTGTGTGATGACAGGTTTCTTTCGACCAGGCTCATCATTGTAACAGCAGCCTAAGGTTTACATCAAAGCTTATCAGTAAAAGCAGGCATGGTTGCAGATTATCACCAACAGGCCAGCATCACTCCAAACACTCAGTGAGTACAATTGCCAGTAGTTTCATTATCTTTCTAATCACAGAATCTTAAAAAACTTCCTGAACACAAATGAATGAAAACAAACACATACACCACATGTGAGATTTGTACTATTGCAGCTATTTGGGGGAGGGAAAAGAGAAAAAGATAAAGCAGAAGTGGAAGAAATGAGCAACTGGCTTTCTTAAATCCTACTCTGGTATCTTCTCTGCAAGACTCTTTTGCTTTCAAAAAGCTGTAGCTACAGGCTTACTCAGCATGAAACAAGCTGTCTCCATCACACCCTGAGCTGGGTAAAGATCTGCACAATATAAACTTAAGGGAAGAAAATCAACCTCTAAAATCCTTTTACCAATGAAGATTATGCAAGCCCAAGGTAACATGATGTTGCAGGGCCTTGCTAGCTAGTTAAACTAACACAAATGATGCCAAACATGGATTTCTTCACTAAATTGTCCACATAAACCCCAGTATGGACATTCTTGAACTGGTTTAAAATTGACTTATAATGACTGAGCATATGTTCATTCTCTATTGACTCAGGGTCATGGACACAGCAGGGAAAAAAAGGAAAAAGTATTTGTGTCAGAACACAGAAACAGTCCCGTGAAACATCGTAACAAGAAGAACAAGGTTGTCCAATTTATGCCCTTACAACATGAAGGTTTGAAGATTAGTCAAGACAAGATATAAAGCCAAGTGGATGCTCATGTGCAAAAAGCCTCACAAATTTGTTTTAAAGAAAATCACCCATTTCATCTGGATGTTACTACTCAGCTAGAGCCAGGAAGCCAAACGGGCACTCTTAGCCCCAGCTATTTTGCTTCATTTTATTCTGTATTTACTGCACAATCAGTGTTTGTGCTGGCAGCTGACACTCAGATGAAGGACAGGGCTCTGTAAAATGCCCTATTCTAACCATTCCAAGTGTTGAGCCACCAGGATACACTGACTTAATGTGCTTTCATCAGCAGCCGTGCTGTACTGTACAGAATCCGGTTGTATCAGAACACAACACAACTCCAAAGCCAACTTCACAGCTCACTTCCAGAGTGAGGGCAGTCACCACACAGACCTGCTGGCTCATGGCAGGCTACACGGTGACCTCGGTGCCAGCACTGGACTCCAAACAATGGCCCAGCACGGGAACAGCACCGTGACTGCTCACTAGGGCATGGTGGCTCGGGACCCACAGGGCGACTGTCACACCTTAGAGCAGCATAAACCACGTTCATAATGGTTGTGGAGCATGGGAAGAGGGCTGTGCAGAACCCCACCTTTGCTGGAATCAGAGCAGGAGTACCTGCATTCGCAGAGGGAAGATTCAAAGGCAGGTGAAGCTAAGGAGAACTTCTTTACTGTCGGGGTGAACGAGCACTGGAACAGATTGCCCCAAGAGGGTGTGGAGTCTCCCTCACTGGAGACACTCAGGATCTATCTGGACACAATCCTGTTCCACGTGCTCTGCGAGGGCCCTGATTAAGCAGGGAGGTTGGGCCAGATGACTCACGAAGGTCCCTTCCAACCTGACCCATTCTGGGATTCTGTGGTTGTGGACCAATGTGAATTTACTAACTGACAGACATGCTCTATGCTGAAACTTACACTGAAAGGAAAAAAACACAGGCACTTGCATTCTGACAGTGGTAAAACCATTACAAACCTGTTGTCTTGACACAGGCCCAGCCATTCGAGTTTGCTCATTTCTCTTTGACTTTGAAATATCCTCTATACAGATGTATTTGCCTTCACATTTGCAGATGCAAAATTAAAATCTTCTTCCCCTTCCCTGGACAATCATTTTTTCCCTCTATGCACAGTTTATAGGAGCTCACTCTTTTGATATTTTTTAATAACTTGTGTTGTGTCTGGCACTTTGGGAGTGCCTGTGACAGAAAGCACTTTATTACTTCTCTGTTTGAGTTCACTGCAGAGCACTCGCCAGGTCCTATCAGTAAAAGGACAAATCTAGGCAGCAATTTAATCAAGCAGTGATTGAAAAATTAAAGGTGGCGGTGATTAATATGGATTTAAGACTTCTTTTGTTTGAATGGATTTTAGCTAGAGAACATGTCAGTCGGGCTTATTAGGGTTTTTTCCCCTCTGAAAGAGAGGGAGGGTGAGAAAGGAAACACAAAGGAAACCTCTTTAGGCAGATCATTTCTCTCCTTTTAGCATTCAAATAAAAGCCAAGGGAAGAGGTTACTCACGGTGCATATTATTATCCTTAGGTAAATAACCAAGCATAATTTCAGCAATCACAATAACACCTTTGTGTATAAGCAAAGATCCAGCCATAAAAACTCCGTTTGAACCAGCACGAGAAGGGGAAATTTCTGCCCAAGACACGAATGAATTTTGACACTGAATCATCAGCCTGGCTTACAAAGAAACAGATACCTTTGAGTAACCATGAGCATACGTTAAACATAAATGGGGTAGGAGTGGTTTAAAAACAGAGGAACCAAGACCTTTGAAAGCTGTTAAGAAACAATGAAGGAGTAACCTGCTAGACAGTGACACAAAATCAATCTGAAGGTCCAGACACAGAAGCAGTGTCCACATCTCTGGTTAAAGAAGGAGGGATCTCTATTAGCTACAGATATATATGGAGATACAGACAGATACACACTGGAAAATTTGGATATGCATTCACATGTCTTTCACCAACTGCAACATTAAAGAAAGTGGAACCACCATGGTTTAAATCAGATTTCACATTGAGTCTTTGTATGGCAAAACATCTGCATCCCTCAATTTAGCTGAGGTTATAGAGAAACCAGAACTTTGATCAAATCATTCTGTATTGCCCCTGTTTACAAGTTACTACTGTAAATCTATGGAGCAAATTCATATTAATCTGGCTCAAAGCTGTTATTGTTACTGACTGCAAACAACTTTGTGCATGCACTTTAATTTAGATAGTTTATAATACTTTAGATCATCTGAGAAATAGGGACAAAGCCAGGGTAAGAATGGAAAAATTTCCTTTTGCTTAATCATGAATTCTTTAAAAAAAATCTTAGCTAAACTGACATAAGCTGCATATGATATTGGCCTTAATTTCTTCCTTGCAACAAGTAGCTCCTGCCTAGGCATCTTTATAAAAACATCAGACACACATCATCTTTCATAAATTGTTGAAAAAATTGAATAGGAAACACAAAAAAGAATAGGAAACAAAGAAGATTATTTGTGGAAAACTAACCTTGTTATAATAAAAGCCTTGTCTGAAAAAGGATTACCAGAGCTTGCACTTCAACTAATAGACTTATTTTTCCCAAAAGACTTCTTTTTTTCCTTTTTCCTCTTTTCATGCTTGGCCAGAGTAGGTGATTTACATTTTCCCCAGCTGTCTCTTGTCCCCATACACAGAAGGACATCATCATAAGAAGTCACTTGAAAAGAACTCTGAAGTCCCTATTCAAAGCACTTAGATTAATAAAAAGTTACCTACAAAATGATTCTGAAGAGAAGTATGTTTGTTTGCAACAATGATGATTTTTGCTAGCTAACACTTACATGACAGTGGTTCCCAAAGGGTTCATATAATTTAAGTATAGGGTGTCTGAAAGAGTGCTGCAAGGTGGATACCCAATATTCCAATCCCACGTGTCCCTAGGCACAAGCATAATTGCATTATGAAGTAGCTCTGCCAAAAATGAAAACAATTAAAGCACAATACATTTTTCCTGCTTACAGTTAAGAAGGTTGGTTTCATTTTCCGTGCATACCCACACCAAGAGATGTAAAATAAAACAATTCAATGAAGGCTGCTGGAAACTACAGCAATGAGATACTGCCGTGTCGTGTACACTGGAGACACTACAGAGTCAGAACCAAAGCTTTGCCAATTCATTGCCAAGAGAGCTCCCAAACTGATCAGTGTTCTTTAACCATTCTGTTAAAACTGTTTAATCAACACTTTTAACATTGAGGAGAGCTGTGAGCTGAAATTCAGGAGGAACCCAGACACAGGTAAAAACTCAGAGTGCTGGGGTTTCTCCTCTCTTCCACACCCAAGTGTCCAGTGAGAGGTGCAATTAGAACAACATCTGGTTGTGCTACTCATGGTTTAAGGTTAGTCAGAGCAACAACTCCAAAATGCAAGACTCAAACACATAACTTCCTCACATAAAGGATTCTGACAGAGCCTGGGAAGACAGGCCAAGGCAAGCAGTCACCATCTAAAGAATAAAAAGGATGAAGAACAATCTCTGGTACAGGAGCAGAGAAGTACTAATCACAGAGATGTCCAGGGTTTCTTTTAAGCACTTCAGCCCAAAGGAGTCTCCTAGGCCAATGTTTTCCAGAGTAGCTTCAAGTTTTGTGCAGTATCAATGCTTTCCAGTTTCATAAATACCAAGCACTTTAGCTGATGTCCAGAGATGCCTCACATGATCAGCATCTCTGAAAATCTTGGGAAATATCTGCCTCCTAATACAAGACACTTCTGAAAATGCTGGACTGTTCTTCTCTGCATGTCAGTCTCTCCATATGCAAATTGAGAATGACAGTACTCTCCCACCATGAAGGATGAAAGCTTGCTGTTTACAAAGCTCTTCTGAAAAGGGAAAATAACCAACACTATAAAAAAGAAAAATCATCATTCTTGGTGTTCAGATGCCTCACAGCAATACAGCCCATTTTCAACACCTCTAGGAAATGGCTCTTCCTAATAAAAGTCCAAAATCACGAATGACCAAAAAAAATTAAAAAAAAAAAAAGGGAATGATGGAAGATGCAGGTTTGGTTGAGAGAGAACCACAAAAAATTATAAGAAAAGCCAAGGTTTTACTACTGCCACTCCAAAGACATTGCTGCCTTGTAAGTATGCAGTGGCAACTTGCCAGCAAGTGCAGAAATCTCTTTTTGCTGCTGAATCACAAAAGCTTGGAGGACTTCTAGGACATTTAATTTCCTGGCAAATCGCTTGAACCAGTTACCTATAGAGCATTACCTCACAGCTTGTGACATGCAGTAACTCCACAAGTCTCCTGTCACACAGAGCTACAGACCTCACATTAAAGCACTGCAGAATATTATCCCTTTCTTTTTCTGCAGTCAACCTTCACCTTTAACGAGATTTTTTCTAACCACTACTTCCTCCTTCTCCTTCCACCTTTGCTTTGCAGGACACCAAGCCCAGGCAGCATGTATTGCCTGACATGATGCTTTAGGTGTCGGTCCTACTGTTTCATTACATGGCAGAGTTTTCAGTGTGCCCATGCTGGGTCTGCCAGCCCAGCAGCAACTCCACTGCTCTTCAGCACAGCCCTGCCAAGAGCTGATGTATCCTCCCTGCCTGCTCTTCCTGCTTTGCTCAAAACAAGGCTTTTATCCCCACTGCCCAACAACCCTTCTGAGCCCCCAGGGCTCAAGGAGGAGCCAGGTTGTTCATTCCCAGCCCAGCAGCTCCCATTACTCCCCCAGTATGAAAAACTACAACTAACGTATGGCACACACTTACTATCACTCCCTTTCTCTCACAAAGCAGGCACTGCCAATACCAGACTGCTGTGCTTCATGTATCATTCATCAGTTCCTTAACGTGCAAAGCTCTGCTGTAGCTCTTTTCTCTGCATTACAGTTATCCATGGGGGTAAAAAAGTGTCTGTACAACCTCTGCTTGAAATATCAAGACTACACCTGAATTTCAACGTGTCTGCTGGCTTCTTCAATTTACCATAAAAACAAAAGTATCAGCAGTGTCCCCATGCCCACAAGGTCCAGAGGGGACAGAGCCACAGCAGGTTACAGGGATATTAGGCCAAGCTCTTCCCATAGGAAAGCTGTGAGTATACTGCCTGCCACGTAATTCTGCTAAAAAACCAAAATCCTTCATGAAAGCCCTAAGCCTCAAAGTCCTTGCTGTCAAGATGCAGAGGGCAAAGGAGAGAGCAATGCACTTCCAGTAGCGTGTTCTGTGTTTCTCCAAAGGCTTCAATGAAACAATGGCATCATGTAGAGTTACTGCATGACAGTCCCACACACAAAGATCCTCATGACCTCTGAACTATTTTCAGCCTTTTGTAAAGCCTCAGATTGCTTTTGGCCATCTGCTAACTGCTGTTTCGTACCTGCCTGTTCCTCCCCAGCCAAACAGCACACAATCTTCATGTCTACATGCACGGTCTTCCCATTCCCTTCAACTGTAAAAGCCTGGAGCTTCCTCCTGTTCTTTATCAACCCCTCTTTCATACCTCTTCTTCAAATACATTTTCTCCAAAAGCGCTATGTATTCCATCTCTCTTCTCCCAGCTGCTGCAGAAAATTTTGGGCTGTGGGGTGATGAGAAAAGGGAAGCTTTGGTAAGTCCTCTCTGTCCCCTACATCACACCTTTAAAAATCCATCACTCCAGGATGAGCACATAATATATTAAACTATTCAGTATTTATTCACCATATATAATACCACACGTTTCTTACCAGCTGCTGTCAGAAAGCCATACCTGGCTAGGATCTGTGTCCTCTGGGACACAGCAGGACAGACTAGTGGCTAATACAGCAGCCCTTCCAGACACAAAGTCTAGTAGCACCAGCACCACTTACTCTGTCTACATTAGACCACACAGACCCCCCTTCTCATGCCACCCTGGTGCAGAGGCAGGGCCAAGTTAAAGGAGGCTCCTGCTGGAGACCCACGGATCAGAAAGAACTAGCAGCTGAGAGAGCAAAATTATAAACAAAGGACCCTATAAAACACACCAGTGCTTCCACTCCTTCCTGATGCAGCCAGTAATGACTAGAAACTGGTGTGCTTTCAGCAGTGCAAACCTCCAAATTAGGCTTTATTAGTCTCCTAATCTGCCCTGGTTCAACCTCCCCTCACCCTTTCCTTTATAACTGTAAAGCTGGGCCATTTTGGCTCACATTTGACTTTAATATTGATGGGTTTGTTGATGCCAGCTGAGGGCAAGAAGCAAGGCTCTTCCCAAGCTAAGGCAATTTCTCTGTTCCTGCCTCCTGTTGTACAGCCTGTTTCACATTTTCCCTGTAGCAAATAACTGTAAGAAATGTTCACACAGCAACAGGATGGGATAAAAACCAACACGAAAAAGTAACATGACATCTATTTCTACACTAATGAAACAATTACTAACTAATAGGAACCAAGCAAACCAAGCAGGACACTAATGCAGGGAAACATTTTCTAATAAAGCTCCTTCTCACTCAAGTGGCAAAGAGATGTGTGGCTTTAGAAGGGTAAAACAAACATTTACAGTAGGTTGTAAAAGAGCTTACCGGTTTATGAGGTTTTGCCCTTGTCCTGCTACTTCTAATTCAAGCCATGGCTACAGTTCAGTTTTATGTCCAGAATGCAAGAGCTTACTGCCTTCTTCCCTCCTGAGCAACCCAAAAAATTGAAGTGGAGAAGGCCAGACAAGAGCTAACAAACAGCCAAACTCTCTTCCCCAAGCTCTCTTCCCTTTAAAGGGTTGAGAGAGGCCCTCCAGCTGCTATAGTGAGCAATAATGAGACACAGCTGCCCCAAGGCACACAGGTGTTACAGGGTTGTGCTACTCCTGAGAGGATTGTTTTTGCTCCTAATCTTTGCTTAAACCACACCTGTTGCAAGAAGGAACCTCAAGTGAAAACTCCACTTGGCAAGAGATTTCAAAACCAGTGAAGTTGTGTAAATTATCACAAGTGACAAGACAGGACAAGGAGAAATGGCTTTAAGTGGCACCAGGGGAAATTTAGATTGGACTTAAGGAAAATTTCTTCACTGAGTTATCAAGCACTGGAACAGGCTGCCCAGGGAAGTGGTTGAGTCACCATCCCTGAAGATATTTATAAGACCTGGTGCTTAGGTACATGGTTTAGTGGTGGACTTGATGATCTAAAAGGTCTTTTCCAACCTAATGATTCTATGAAAGTCATATATACTTGCACAAGGCATGGGAGTATTCGAGAGGCTGGCCCTACTGCACACAGCTGTTCCAGGCATGGGAATGAGCAGACGGGAAGTGTTTGACCCTTTGGACCCACTGAGCTTCACTCAACACTGAGCAGGCAGAAGAACTGATTTCTTTGCTGCCTGCACCTGTGGGATGGAGATGCCACCTAGAACGGTCCACAAGAAAGAAAAAGTGCAGATGGTCTAAGCCTGGGACTGGGTCTAGGCTGAGCATATGGTCCCCATTACATATGTAAGAACCAGGGAGATGTGCCTACAGGGAGAAAGGTGACTTAAGCCAGACTAAGAATATTCCAATGCCACTGAGTGTTTCTGTGCCCCATGGAGGTGGAGTTCATTTTAGGCAATTATCTCATGTGCTCCCTACCAACTGCTCTCCCCAATGATGATGGGCTACAGTCCATACTAATAAAGACAATAAAAGTGATCTGGACACTGGAATGATTCCAGAAATAAATTCCCACCTCCCTAAAGGTTGGAACAATCTAGCAGTGAAGGGTATCACACAGCCCATATGGCATGCCAGGAGGGGAGAGCTGGAGTCAATCTATTTCATTACCTATAAAGGATAGAAGAAAAGGAGCAAGAAGAACCTTGTCAAAAAGATGCAAAAGAACATTTCACACTGCTTAGGATAACCTATTGGGCAGTGCAGGTATGATGTAAGCAGTGTCTGTGAATCCCCTCTTTCCCCTAAAAAAACCTACCATTTTTGAACAGCAAGAAAAGTTACCAGTTCCTTCAAGCACAGACTGAAACAGAGATATTTGCCTGATTCTTAAGAGGATTTTTGTTTCTATTGCTAATGCATGCTAAGTTACACACATTACTTCTCTGTGCATATCAGAATTCTTAAGGTCAGAAAAGGTTCCAGATCTCTATAGCTCTTTTTGCCTCTACCAGGCTTTAAGAAAGCTACAACACCTTTGGCTCTGCCTGAGCACGTACATGCAAGTGAAAACAAGAGGAGATGACACGTGTGAAGCTGGAAGATGTGTGACAAAAGCTGCATTGACTTGCTTTGCAGCAAATTGGCCAATTTCCTTTTCCACCATGTCTGAACACCGTAATGCCAGGAGAACAGCAAGAGCACACAGAGATCATACCAGGCTAAGATGCAGGAGGAAATCAGTGTCCATGCTCTGCCCTGGCCAGCCACAGGGAGCCAAGAGAGGCGATGTGGCAGCCAGCAGGTGAGTGTCCGCAGGGCTCCGGAATCAGTGCTCACTTTGGACCAGAGCTCACTTCCACCAGCTGCTCTGCAATCATGGGACATCTTGCTCAGATTTGCTTTCCTGAACTACTCTGTGCCCTTACGTGCCCAGTCTTCAGAATATAATTCTAACCATCATTCTCTTTTACTTGTACGTATATAACTCCCATTCCTAGAGCCCTGCAATCATGGGGGAAACAAGGCTTAGGATCTGAGCTTTATCTAAATTTAACCTCTTCTAAAGAGGAGCCCTAGCAAGTGCTACAGCTTTGTTTCAGTGATTTCCCATTGCATTTCCAGGTTTACATTATGGTGCCTCAGTGGAAACTGTAATCTAGTACTCCTAAATCCTGATATATAAAATTCAGTGCTTCCTAATTCATGTGCCTTTTTCCCAGAATCCCCCATCTCTGCATTTTTCTTCAAAAAACCCTCTCATGGAAAAGGAATACATTTAGCTGGATCGTGCTTAGTTCCACGAGGTTGGTACTAAGTCCTCAGGGAGAGTATCTTGTTCATTTTTTTTGCTGAGTGTAAGTTACATTAAATATGCTGGACCTGTGCAGCTTTCTGCTAAGATGCCTCTGTAAAACTGAAATTCACTTGTCTTTTGAATGGCTGGAAACGTTCATGAAGCGTAAATCATCTCCCTTCATCACTGACCCCAGAAACCTCATATATTATATAAACACATGGATATTAAAATTATACGTAACTTTTAAAGTAAGTGGTATCTGCCTTTGAGACACTGGGCAGGTAAATTATAGACTCACAGACTAAGGAAAAGACCTGGGGACCATTAGTTATATGGTGCAATGAACATCAAAACCAGAATAAATTAAAACTGAGGTAATTTTAAAGACTGGATACTGTCCAATTTCTATGCAAGAAAGTCAAATAGAACAAGGGCACTGGAACAGTGTCCCAGTGGGAACTGAAAGCAGAGGAGGTTTGCACACAGAATCTGCATTTAGTTTATTATTTTGTTGGTACTTACCCTGTCAATGTAACTTGGATTTCTGCCTCCTCATATCAGAACAGCACAATTTTACAACCCTTGTGCTTTAGCCTGTCTCTCGGAATCCCCTGCAAACATTTACACCCTCCTGGGATTTAAAGGAACACAGAAACTTAGGGCATGCAGCTCTTAGAGGTGACATAGGTAAAAAAAAGGAAAATGCAAAGCTTTGGTCATACTGATCTTGTCTTTTGCAAAACTCTTAACATTTCCAAGCAAATGAAGACACTGATTGAATGGATTTAATTGCAGTTATACACATATACATCTGTATCTATACCTATCTGTGTCCATATGCAACCTTGTGCAAACCCCACGTTGAGCATAGGGTCCTGAAGTAAATGGGATGGATGGCATTTAGATCAGGGCATCCTGCCCAGCCCTCCCGTGATGCCCACTGCAGGCACTGAACTGCTGAGGCTTAACTGCTCCTTGAGCACTGAACACCACTTTGAATTTCTTTGTCTTCACAGGATTTGCTTGATACTTAACCCTGCACACTCGTATTAATTTTGCTGATTTTTGTGCTTGAGCTGCTGGGGGAATTACTGAGCATAAGGTCAAAGCTGTTTCACATTTTACAGTATAAGGAGCTTTATCCCTTTCCACCTTGCCCTTTGGTACTGCCATGTGGCAGAAGGCAGGGATGGAGATAAGGATTAACTTTATTTAATGTGATATTTAGTGTGCGAAAAGGTCCCAAACCTTCTTTTTATAGACAGTTCTGCAAAACAGACCGAAGGACTTCTAAAATAAAAAAGTCAGGCTTTGTTAAAAATATAAAGTAGAATAATTAACATTTAAACTAAAGAAAAAATTTAAAAGGCAACCACAAAGGGAAGAGAAATTAAAATGGGTTAAAACCAGTACTCTCTTCACCCATGGTCTCCCTGCAAGCATGTCACTGTCCTCAAGCTTTATTCCTGCCATCAGTCACTTTTTGCAGCAAACAGTGCCCACTTTGTAAGAAGTCCTTAAGGAACAAGGTCTTCGGGAAGGTTTCTCTGTCCCCTGAGCCACTGCTCTCAGTTCCCTGCAATGCCTCTCCTGTCTCCCCTGCTCAGTGTCTCTCAAAGTCCCTTCCCCTGCTCCTTCTCAGCTGGTATCCAGGGATGGTGTGATTTCTCTCCCATGCCCGAGGGCTTCCCCTGACTCAACCATCCCATTTACAGGAAAACGAGTGAAACAGTCGAGGCTAAACAGGTCAAACACACAGCCTGTCACAAAGCATGATTACAGACTTATCCAGAGAAATTACTGGAGAGTCTTGACTGCTTCATTCAAACAACTGTCAAAAGTCTGCTATGCAGCAGACAGCATTCAGGGCTGGGGGTTTTTGCAAGTAGAAATAAGAGTGAAAATCCAAATAAATGCCATCCATGGGATCTGAATTTACCTCAACTGGCACCTTCATTTTAATGATGTTTATAGCCTATGATAACTCTACTCCTCAGTGAGCACTGCCTGGGCTTTGCCTTCATGACCTTCTCTAGTTTAACAACTCTGCAATTTATGGCAGAAATAGGTTGTGATGCTGGCAACAAGCATGGAAACTTGGAAGCCCAGTGCTGAGCCCTACGACCGGGTATCCTGGCCCAGAGTTGCTGATGGACTCTGCTAACAAACTGTCCAGCACACAGAGGTCACAGACTGTGATGGTCACAGCCAGCAGCTGGTGCAACTTCACGGGACTCAAAATGCAACTTCACATCGAAACCTTTCTCTTCTCACAAGGCCAAGGTGGAGAGAGGAACAATCTGCCTTTGCAGTGTGTCTCACCACACAAGAAGCATTAGATGAGGCAATAAAAAAAGCTGAGAAGTGTTTTCTGGGAAAATGATGCCGTTGCTGCAATGTAATTGTTTTTATGAGCTACATGGCACCTTTGAGCATTTAAGCAGAGGCAAGGGTCCAGACTGAAGTGGTAAGAGAAACAAGTAGGAATGCTTAAATCACAGCAGTATCTTTATTCCAAATTGCCTGGGGAGGAAAGGAGGACTGTCAAGCACAGTGCTAGGCTCAATGATACCAGGAAACCCTACTGTCCAAACAGGTGAGAGACTCTTTTTACTTCAGGTATCAGATTTTATTCATGTTAGATCAGTATGTAATACCCTGGGTAGGTTAGCATATATAATCCAAAACCACTTTTCTCCTCATCTGCAGGTTCAGCTTGTAAAGGATTCCATAAAAGTAATTTTAAATATTCATGCAGCGTTCATCAACCATGTGTCCCAGTAAACCTACAAGGACAACCTGGGGCTTTCTAGGCAACTCCTCTTCAAAAATAGTACTCCTGCATGCAAGCATTCACCTGTGTGCTGCAGTGACAGCACATGCTGCTGCTTGCAATACTGAACATCATTCAAAGGAACAATCTTCATGCTACTAACACAAAAGCACACACACTGTGAACACCAACACCCTCTCCCTTCTCCTAAAGCCAAGTGGAAAACAGACCACTGTTATCCTCCTCCCCGAAGCCTCTTCTCACACAGCATCATATTAACATCATCTCCCCCTTTTGTGTATCACATCCAAAAAACACCCTGCAAAGATATTCCCTGACTCCTAACAAGACTTATTTTGTCAAGTCTTCATTTTCTGCTGAGAGTTGGAAATGTCAACATTGTCCTGCATCTTATTTCTAGGGCCTTGCTGTAGAGAGAGAAGTATCTCTCTTGTGGACAGAATTACAGATTCTCAGCCTGACTGTAAAAGATATCACTGTGCTGCATGGAGTAAATTACATCAACTTGAACTAGACAAGAGATGTATCCTGAAATATGAAAAAAGGCAGCCACATCTTTAGACTTTGTTCAAAAACATTTTCCTTACATCACAGTAGGAACACACGGAAAGGAGACAGAAAATTCAACAGGATGTCAACTAGGAACCATGATTTGGATCTTCTGCTTTGCATTGGACCTGCTACTAGATAATAGCTCTCTAAAAACTACTTCAGCCCAAAGATTTGCAGTCTTGTATGTCTGGGGTTTAAAATTTTAATTTTATTTTGACATGTCTTTACCATTTTGCTGGTGATTTCTTTTCCACCAGGTCTGGTCCTTCTCTGTGGCCTGATCTGAAGCACACTGAAGTCTGTCTTGTGATATTGAAGGTTCTGTTAATCAATGAGATGCAGAGGGGAGCAAACAGCCCATGCAGTGTAATACATGGAAATATTTTGCTGAACTGTCCATGTACAAAATACAGAACAAAAAATTCTAGCAATCTGTTTCATATACTCTATGAAACCTCTTCAACTATACTAAAGTCAATTCTCAATTTCTGTTGTTAATATCAGATAATTCTTGTTCTTCATAAAGATTTGATAATAAAACAAATAACAGAAACCCCCCCCAAACATTATGAAAAATAAGCATTTTAAACTGAGAGAAACCAAAACCAGCAAGATTTCAGAAACAGCTGACTACCTCTTTGGTCTCAGCCTACATTTTTCTACCCTCCTCAGTCTTGTATAATAAGATTTAAAGGTGCATTTGGCATTAACTACTCCTTCAGGTCTTATCTGCAGATGAAAATCTGCTCTTGAGACAGATATTACCAGTGTTTAATTCACTACTGAGGAAAAGCATCCACATATTTTGTGACTCTTCAGCAGTGTGTGGATAAGGCATCTCACTTCCAACAGCTCAAGTTAAAAACAGTAACTGCACAGTTTTCTCTACATCTACAAAAATACTTGTCTTGTACAAGTGCAGAAAATAATGTCCTTCCCTCTCCTCACTAATCCCATACCAGGAGAAGAATGGCGAAAATATTTTTAGAAGAGTATTTACACATTCAATCAAAATTAATAAGTAGGCTCCATATGACAAGGAACATTAATGTCAAGGGCCATTCTGTCTAAATATTCTTGTTCTAACAAAATCACACTTGATTTAATAAGCATTGCTTTAGTACAAGGGACTGTGAGGGGTCAGCCAAGCACACTCCTAAGGGAAAGTATAAATGGTCTGGATAAATGAGATTAAAGTTTACTCTTAAAGCAAGCAAAGGAACTAAGACACCATTACTGTCCAACTTGATTCAATCTTTCATCAAATACAAAGAGCTTCATCTCAGGCACAGGACATTTTTCAGCACTTCAGTGAGTTTTTTTATTATTTAAAAAGATGGTACTTAGGGGTCTTCAGTCTGGTTACAACAGCAGTTGTTCCAATGACCAGAAGTTTCAATTAATCTGTTTTCTTAACAACCCTCTCCCTTTCTAGCATAGCACACTGGGCCTGTTACTCTTCCCTACTACATTATTGAAATTGGTGTGGGAAAAAAGAAGTTGGAGTAATTAAAATTTATGTAAAATACTATGGTGGGAGAAGGATAAAACCACATGTTTCCTTTTTGTTATTCCTCCCCAATACAGAATTTAAAATTTGCCTGATTGCTTTGTTTTAGACCCTCATCACTGATGACTCTGGGTCCACAGAGCTCTGGCAATAATGCTGTGAATTAGCAGTCTAAGCCTGTACCAAACTGGAGCTGAGAGGTGGGGTGCAGAGACATAAAATAAAACTGTTCTGGGATATTTTCAATAATACAGTATTGTGGCAGTAAGGAAAACTTGTGTGTGATTTAGTAGACTGAAGTACCAAGGAAATACTTTTGGAGACAAACTGTAATACTCCTTTTGCAAACCCCAGCCACTGCCAATCCAAATCTCTAGGATCTGTGATTAGATGTTTGTGTGCTTGTGGCTATGTGAACTGCTCCCAAACCATGGTGCACAAACAGGAATCAGGATGACCATCTTTTCTTCCTGAGAAGGCTGAATATTGCCTGAACAACTCCTAACCATCTGCCTCTGCACAGGGCCTGATATGGAGTCAAAAGCTATTTGCAGTCACTGCTGCTGTCACTGCCACATGGTAGCCCATAATCTCTGCTTTTGGTATCTCAGCAAGCTCAGTATGCAAAACCCCAGGCTATGTTGTCAGTATAGTGTGATGCAGTAAGAGGATATCAAAGGTTATGAAAGGGTATTTCAGCAGCAGCTCCTGACCCTTGAAAGGTAGATCTAGGTTTGAGGAGAAGGCTGGTTATGTTGCCTGGGATAACCAGCAGGATGGAGACAGCTACTGCACACTGAAGTAGCTGCCCAGGCAAATGTGATACAGAAAAATGAGTGTACTCAGGTCAAGGTCTGTGCTCAAGTGTACAAGGTCTGAATAGAAAAATTCCCAGAATTTACAGATAAAGCAAGTGATTCTCCTGCTGCTCTGAAAGGAGTCTTTGTTCCTTCTCCAGCATCTGTAGCTGTATAAAATACAGCTTCCAGTGTCCTCTGGAAGCCCACTTGCCCAGATTGTTACTCATCTATGGTTAACCAGTTTAGCAGCAGCAAGCCAATGCCTGTACTCTGCAACAGGGGGTTTACACAACAATTGATTGTGAATTATCATCCAATGACCCTGAGCACACCTAACCCAACCCAGTACCTTCTCTAAGAGAGCAGGGGTTTTACTCTCTCTTGGTTTGCCAACAAGGACATTGCACCAAGATCAATAACAAAGGCACTCTTCACAACACAAATCAAATCTTTCGTAGTCCTTTGGCTCTAGCTTGACAAAATTTGCAGATTTGCCACTCCCTTCCCATAAATGCAATCAAACCCAAGAATGTGCAGCCCTGGTATCTGAAAAACGATGCTTTGTAGTAGTTCTACTGTAGAAAATCCGTATCTGCAGGAAAAATTAAACAAAACAAAAAAAGTACTGTTACCCCACTGCCATCAGAACTGCTGTGGAAAAATATCCAAGAGCATATACTTACAATACAACTGAATGCATAATGTCAGGTAATAACCTCTCCAGCAGTGAGTTATTTATATGTAAAGTTGCCACAGTAAAGCACCGCATTATTTCTGCTCTATTTCAGCATTCACCAGCCAATGCAGAGGTGACAGCATCAGAACAAATCCCTGAAAAGAGCTGGACTGAGGGAAGCAAAGTTCATATCACTTGGTGCTTTGAGAAAAGTCCTTGCCTCAGCCAAAACACAAGTGAACCAGGGCTGAATTATGACACTGTGTACAAGTTCTTTGAAATTAAATGATTCTGCCACAAATATTTGGTTGGTCAGATGGTTTCAGGCTTTGAAGAGGCATTGTAATATAAGAACATAACAGTCTATCGATTTTAGGAAAAGGAGAGGTATGATAGGACAAAACAGAAAGAGTAATACAAACCCTGTGGGCTGAAAGTTTTCAGGGAACACTGGGTTACAACTTAGTCATATTTATGTCCTTTGGAAACATTCCATTCAACTAGGAAACCTCCCTAAGCAGTAGCTGTTACCACTGATAAAGGGGAATGTATTCACTATCCTTTAAATGAAAAAGGCCATTTGTTTTGCCCTTCTTGAATGCTTTTCCTGCATTGTCATTACAGTGAGAAAGCACAACAGCTTTCCTACTGTAAAGCTGCTCACTATTGTCAGTATCTTTTCAAAGGAAGACAGAACTGATACAAAAATACAGTGAATACACAGTAAACTCCATCTCAGGCTCCTGTAGAGTTATTAGGCACATACTGATATAACACTAAATGGGAGTGCTTTATAAAAGGTAATGTAATAGTAGCAGAATAAATATAGGAACTGTTTATTATCAAATCTGCTTTTTTTCTCTCCTATTAAAGAAATACTGCATTGTCTCTCTCTTCCAAATGAAATTGCCACCACAGACTTCCCCTTTTTAAGAGGATTTTTCCCATCAAGCTTTTCTGATGGGTGTCCTTGAAATGTTGCAGAGCCAAACAACTGCAGCACTAAAATGATCGCTTGGCAGCTTGCTGATGTTTGCTGAATCTCTCTGAGCCAGCTCTTGCTTTGTTTTCTTCTCCCTCTTACAGTGATCTCATACAGCATAGGTATCTCAGGGACTAACATGAAACTGCAGTTCCATTTTTTCCTTCCAGACAAAGAAAGGTATTTGCTTGAGATAAACTTAAATACTGCACTCAGCTTAACTCCACTGCAGTTCAGTTGTGAAAGCAAGTGCACTTGCATGTCAGAGGGTTGGGATGCTCCATCTTTGTTTCACACTAGAGTGAAGTCGAGGATTCAAATGTTCCAGAAATCTGAAGTTCTCCTCTCTCATTTGCACTACGCAAGCTCTGACAATGTAAAGTGAGAAGGGCAGTTCACTTGTATTCCTTAAAAGAAATAAGCACAAAAGATTTTGCTTCATTTCCTTTACAGTAGCTATGGTTAGGCCTGATAAAAAACTGATGCACTCTTATTGCTTACAGGTGTTTATCAAGAAATGGTTTTACCCCTGAAAAGATGTTAATATGATTATGCTATTTACCTGCTCCCTGAATTTACACTGAGCTTACAACAACAACAACAAAAAATCTCCTTGACTCTTGGCAATTCAATAGTAAGCAATAACTGACCAAGCCAAAACATTGCTGGAAAATGTGTCTATCAAATATCATTGACTTATCTACTTGCCTAGTTCCATCCTCCTACTGGACAACAGAAAACACAGCTTCACTTTTCAGAAACCAGTCAGCCACCACAGCATGGACAAGTCCTCACCATGTACTCCTAGACCTTCCAGATACATAGGCAGCAAAGAGAATAAGGAACCCACATCGGTGTCTTACTCTGGTTTTCACCAGTGGAGCTTCCAGGACCATCAGGCCCATTTCTTTGTGTTTCCACTGTCGAAGAGGCAATGCAGACACTAAAACAGAAATGGTCCTGAGGCATGTTCTGAATACATGACAGTGTATGTGGCACAGTATACAAGTTTTATTTGCACTTGTTAAGGATGACATACATAACTTGGTTTGGATATAAAACTTTAGCCAATAAAACTTGTGGCCATAAACTTTTGCTAATAAAAACCTTCTATGCTATATCGTCAAATATTTTCTCTTTCTCTAATTACACAGAAATACAGTAATGATGAGCACGTAGATTCATTCAGACATTAGGCTAGGCCAGTATGAGATGTTTCTAACTGTGGTACATCACAAGATATAAACCTGTCCAAATCTGACTGGCAGTAATTTAGGAAGGCTTAAAACTTATCATGGCCAACAGATCTATGATTATCACAGAGGAGTTATTGCCTGCTGTGTAATTAGTTTGCTCTCACCAAGTTAGCCCACGGCTTACAGGCATTTTGCAGTGCTGTAAAACACCCTGGAGAAGGATGACTACTGCAGATGGAAAAGCACTCTCCATTGCAACATGCAGGCCAGGAGAGCTCCGTTAGCCCTCTGTGCCTAATGCCTTTGGAGCTGAAGAACCTGCTTTGCATCCTGCTGCCTCCACTTGGTGTTTTATGTGCACAGCTGGCTAATGACCGTGTTGTATTATGTATAAAACCATTTACTGTGATATGCTCGTGCTGTTAATATGCTGTAGAGTATTTTTGCTTTGTTTAAGGGGCAACTCTGGGAAACATTAATGCTGGATGGTACAAAAACAAGGGTAATTCCAGTCCAGACTGCAAGAAGAAACCCACAAAGTGGCCAAACATTTCCATCTGCTCAGTGAACAAAGAGACTTTCGTGCCTCAATTTATGCCTTCTGCCATCAGCAGTGAGTAAGGCATCTTCCTTGCATTTGTAAGGGGCCATGTTGCAGAACTGCTGCTTAGCAGGGCTTCCCTGTGGTGGCCTCCATGCTCCTTGTCCCTCAGTCTGGGCATGAGGCTTGGAGGCTGTTTTGACTTGTTCTAGCCCCTTTGCAACCTGCCCCAGAGAAGGTGCTGCTCTGCTGCACCAAAAGAAAGCAGTGGTCAGAAGGTATGAATTAAGTTTTGAGAGTTTGGTGCTGACCATTTCACTCTATTCTCAGACCAACAACTTATCACACGCTTCTTGGAAGTGTAAAACAGCAAGAAAACCTTTGCTTCAGCCTGTCCTACACCATTTATCTCCGGAATCTCCACGTCCTAAGAGGATGTCTGCTCTGGATAAAAGCAATTATGCTCAGAATGTAACATAGGCCTGTTACCTTCTCACTACAACGTCTAATTACATCCAACCTTTTCCCCTGTTATTTTAGTGGTTTTGTACTTTCACTGACACATCTCTAGAGCGCCTTAAAGAGCCTGTTAGAGACTTCAAAAAGGACCAAAAAGGCACCTTAGAAAAGGCTCCTAGTGACCTTTTTCCTTAAGATTGAAAACAAAAAGAAAGGTTGCTACTGAAGGTGCGTGGGTTGGCCAGCACACAGATGCAAGGCAGTTTTCTTGCTCACAGTTAACTTCTGAGTGGGAGTTCCAGGCTATTGCACTGCTAGGACCAAGCAACACAGAATGAACTGCACTTGGTAAAATTTCCAGGCTATTTCCTTGCCTTCCCCTCAGCTATATTCTTTCTCAGCTCCAGCTCCCTGGAGTGGCCAATCTGCTACATCACTGGCAGCAGAAAGATGACTCAGCCCACCTCACTGTTTTCTATGTCCAGAGTGTTTCTGAACTTTGCCTCAGCTGCTGCTGAGGGATACCTGCACCACAACATGGAAACACACTGCGCTGGGTGACTGAAGTCAAGGCTTAGTTTATGTGAAATACTTAAGCCCCTTACTTACACCAGAGATGCCCAGGTACTCTCTACCAGCCTTCTCACCCCTTGCCATCCTGCATCCTCAATGCCAACTGCAGAACTGACAAGGTCAATGACTGACTGCACTAATCACAGGATGTTAAAAGTTTGAATGGACCTTAAACATCATTCAGTTCCAACCCTCTGCCATGGGCAGGGACACTTCCCACTAGACCAAGTTGCTCAATGCCTTATCCAACCTGGACTTGAACACTGCTAAGGATGGGGCATCCACAACCTCCCTGGGCAACCTGTTCCAGTGCCTCACCACCCTTACCTAGCCTAGATTTCCCCTCTTTCAGTTTGAACCCATTACTCCTTGCCTTATCACTACAGTTCCTGATAAAGAATCCCTCTCCAGCTTCCTTGCAGGCCCCCTTCAGATACTGGAACGTTGCAGTGAGGTCTCCACACAACCTGCTCTTCTCCAGGCCCTAACTTCCTCAGCCTGAGCATTGCAATGTGCTGCACATGAAGGCCAATCACCAGTTTCAGTTCATTCAGAGGCAAGCCACCTGTGATTGTTTTTGCATATAGAGAGGTTAGAGGGAGAGAGAGAGACAGACCTTCAGGTCCCTGGATTTGCACTGTCTTCCAGATAATTATGCTCTGCTTGGATTAATTTGTTCAATATTTTTTTCTATTGGCTTGGGCTGCTGACAGATCCACTTTGTTCTTGAAAAATATAAAGGTGATATTCCCCTGCTATAGTCCTGCAGAAGCAGGAGTGGATTTACAGACTAGACTCCCAGAGAATGCAGTGGGAGATACAGCACACTGCAGCCTGAATCACTGGTTTACAGGTCTGCCACAAAGAGGACTTTCTCAGGAAACTGCAAACAGAGAAAGAATGTCTGGCTTGTGTTAATCCTCATCTGGGGAAGACAGGCTTAAATGAGTTTGTTTGCAAGCGTGCAAGTTTTCTAAAGCATTCTAGTAAGTAGGTAAAAAGAAGAGGTTGTCAAAACTCCAGTTTTCCTTTGATGGAGGAAGGAGGAGAAAATCTAAATTAAAATAGGTATGTTTTCATACACAGATTATAACACAGTGTGAAGAGTTGTGATATTTTTCTATGAAGAACATTCACAGAAGCAGGCTACACTTTATCATGCTACTCTGCCTCTGAGGATAAGGGAAGCTTGTAATAATTTTTTTTTAGTGCTGTGAGTAGTTTTTCCATGGAGTTTCCTCACTCACTGATCCTAACCTACGTAAGAATTACTATGAGTGTGCACCCATAATCAGGACACAAACAGCATTAATGGGCAAAACAAGTTAACAGACAACAGGTAAGATCTAGAGGTTGGATACAGCATTTGGTTTTTATGTACGTTTTGTATATCTCATTATACTTAAACACACTGCATGCTTGCATGTATTTTTAGGCTGTGACAATTCATCCCTAAAGAAATTAGGATCAATGCTTGAGTTAGAAGTAAACTCTATTGCTAGATTTTTTCAGGAGACTCTAAAGCCATTGTTCTTTGCAATATTTTATTTATTGAAGTGTTCTGGTGATACAGATCAATTTTCCTGGCTCTGTATTTTACTATCTCACCTATATGAAAGTGGACATTCCTCGTACAATGATTAATGAATTGCAAGTTTCCCTTGTTACACTGCTATTTAACCAAGCACTTCTCTTTATTCCCTACTGATGATCCCCAAAGGTCTCCTCATTAATTCATAGTGTTACTACACTGGGCTCTTTCCTCTCCCACCAGTCCTTAAGAAATGCCAGTTGTAAGGTCTATACAAAAGCTAGAATCCAGACTAAGTCTGACTTCTGCAGGACTCCAGACTGAAGCAAAAGCTTTTCTAGAAACAATACTGAGGCTCTAAGTGCTAAAGTAACTGACAAAACACAAAACTGTTCATTCCAGTATTTTGAGCTTTTCCCTCTATGTTAAACGGTAACATAAAGAAAATCAACATAAAATTTATGGGGCATTTACCAGCCATTTGGTTTTTTATGTACACATTGTGGATTCAGAATGGTTTTGACAGCAATGGCTGTGACTGCTTGAGAGACATTGCAAGTACCAGGAATACGGCACTCAGTAATGCCCAGTGCCGATTATTGCACAAGTGAGACACCTTTTCTACCACACATGAAATATTTTATACAGCCACAGCTGGAAAAGTTACTCTATATTCCGCTATAAATATGAAGAAAACATCACTTGGAGAATCTTTCAAGATAAAGATGCATGAGCTGAAGCAAGCACTTTGAAAGAGCCAGCTGTAAATTGCAACTTACTTGGCTGGTACACAAACATTTGAACTTCCTGCAAGCTATTTGCAAGAGTAGATTAGAACTAAAGGAAGGGCAGGGAGTCTATAAAATACATCAATGTTATGGCAGACATTGTTCTATGAGTCCCTGAAGACATTTTCATCTCATATGAGCTGTATTACTTTGTTGTACTTAACATGATACTGCGCTGAAGAGTTTTCTCAAGTAAAGAACATTTTTTAATTTAGGATGCTCCGTAAGTAAAACTTTCTGCAAACAAGGAACTAGGTCAGGTCATCAGATTCAGGCTGAGTGACGTGCTTAATGCACTGTTTGTCCTATTCTTTTCAAATTAAATATTTATTTAACTGAAGGATGATGATAGGGATTTGCTTTTCTTTGATCCTATTTGGAACACAGCGAGTACGTACAGTGAAGACACAATGACAGGACACCAGAGTAAATTACCGTATCCTGCAACATTAAAACGTGCCCTTAAAATCTGAGTTTTCCAAGGCAACTGCATCTTACCCTCTCCTCTGAACACTTTATTTACATAGGATAGCTAGCATTTATTTTCAGCAAAACATTCTGTGCTAACATCAAGTCAGCTATAGTGTAACGTGTGTGTACATATATATATATGTATGGTCAGTATTCCTTCACTCTAGACAAATTCACTTGTGCTGAGATCCACTGCAGCTGGCACACAAGCTAAGTCATAAAAAGCCTGATCAGGTACCTACCAGCTATACTACATTATTTCAGTGAAGTATAAAACACTCTCACAGCACAAGAGGCAGATGTTCAAAGTTAACTCTTGAATTACAGTCCTGGGCAGGCGATGAGCTAATTTTATGGTGGTTTATCTTCGGTACACCATTTCACTGAATGCAATGTGGCTATGGACAGCTATTTCACTACAGATGAACTTAAATAAGTGAGGTTCATCTAATGTTTGAATTTGCTATATTGAGAACCAAGAGTGTGAAACAGCAGATACCAAGTTAAATTTACAATAGTTTCAGCAGGGATTGAAAAAAAAAGGTTTGGGATAAGAAGTTCAGGTATGAATTCTGATATGGTCTTTTCTCCCTTGACCCACACCCTATTTACGTACTGCTGGCAGCTCCCCTTCTCCATCAGTGACCCAGAAAAATTAGAAAAACAGGTCACACATACAGAAATGCTGGAGGAACTAATAGCTTAGAAAAGAGATGAGTCATGGGGAAGATGATCACAATCTATAAATATCTTCCAGGCAATAACATAAATGTATAAATGAAAGAAGGGAATTGTTCTGTCTCAGAAGCTGGTAGGTAAGTTGGCAGTATCAGGAAAAGAATAACTGGTAAGTGAATAGCATCTCCAGGGGTGCTGGCTAGGAACCATTACTGTAAATATTCAAGAACAGGTAGAATCAATACCAGTGGGTTAGATGCATTGAGAAGACCTGCAAGACCCCTGGAGCTTGACTAAATGCTTCCAATTTTTGGTGCTATTTTTGCTATCCATGACAGTATGGTAAGCCCTAGAGAGAGAAAAGATGGCACTCACCAAGGTAAATGTGGCTGCTTAAATTACAATTATGGGTAAGCAGGTGTTTCATTGACTCAGCACCTAACATCCCCTTACTATCAGTGATAGCTTTTATCACATGCTAATGTAGAAGGTACTACACACCACTGATACAAATTCAGAGTTGCTAATTATACCATTAATAACACTGAACCTGCTGCTAATCTTGTTGATATAAATAGTATTATTAATTCCATCAGGCGTCAGCAGTGATGTTGAATGACACAGTGTACAGTCATCTCCCTGAATGACTCAATAGGCTCACAGAGAAGGACCTTCTTTCACAGCCACACCTGGCCTGCCTCAGGCACTAATGGCTCAGATGTCTTCATTTCCCATCAAACAAATAGCTGGTGAAGTGCAGTGACATATTTTTATCACATTTGAAAAACAAACCAGAAAACCCTCCAGCCCATCAGAGCTAGGACTGCAATGCCAGACAATAACAGGCTGCCTGCTGCACTTCAAGTTCCTCTGCAGCACACATGCACTGAGATGCACTGCAAAACCCCCCATGTTTCCATAGGAATTATAGCTCATTTTCAGAGTTACTTGGTAGTTCTTCTCAACCTCTACATTCACTTCACTGCACCGCATCTTGTTTCTCTACACCCATAAACCCTAAACAACTGCATTACACTTTCAGGCCTTTATTTTTTACACTAGCTAGCACCAGAAAATTTTTTGTTTTGCCTCAATATTCCTAAAACATTTGGCATTATTACAATCTTTTCCTGGCAGACATGAAACTAAAGCTAGTCATGAGTAAAGCTGAAGCAGCTAAAACTCTACATTTAAGGAACAAACTCGAGCCCCCTAGAGTGTGATATTTCCAAAGTACCATTTTTATGGCACCCCACAAGTGCAGAGCACAGATCCAAGCCTCATGCCTGCAGCTGGGAATGCTCAGCATTTACACAAATCTGGCGTAACACACATCCTACCATCTACCTGCATAATTAGGAATGTGCAGCCTGTGCTAAGAGTATTCTGGCATTGCACATTTGACATCCACTGTGTGTCAGCAATCCCTGGCCACGTTCACTGCAGAGCTTCCAAACAAGATAAGGGCTCTACCAACATCGGACTCAATCCCTGCAGAGTCCTACAGCTGTCTGATGTATGAGGAGCAAAACAGAATGTCAGCACCTGATTCAAGACTCTGGCACAGTGCATGAGCAGAGAGAGGGAGAGCTAAGACTGTAAAGACAATGAATCAGAATTCCTGTGTCCACTGCACAGGTGGGTTTCACCTATCAGCTTCTTCTATGATTGCCACTTTCAAAAAAAGTAAAGTAAGCATATTTTTCTAGGTAATAAATAATGTAAGAAATATCCTCAGCAGATTCACAAGAGCACTATCATACAGTTTCCTACAATTCTTTAGAAACCCACAAACATTGGGTGACATGGCAAACACATGAGGATGTGGGGGTTTGGCAAAACCCAAATATGCCTCCTGTTCCCTATGTAAAAATTCAAAGATAAGTATGATCCAGCTCAGCCAGCCAGTTCTTTACACTACACCTGTGACCACTCTATCTCACTGTAACATAATGAGCACATCTAAAAATTCTTAGCACAGAATTTTTGTGCTCAGTGTTTATATTAAATCTGGCAAACTACATCTCTGCTTCATCGCTGATTCCACCCGTGTGTCATCATTGCATAAATGATGCTTACAGCTTTGGGTAAGTCAACTTGAGCAGCGATTAGTTTTCCTATCTGTTAAAACTTTAAATATTTGATTTGCAAATGAGTTTGACTTTTCAT
This sequence comes from Rhipidura dahli, assembly GCA_013399225.1. Lineage (NCBI taxonomy): Eukaryota > Metazoa > Chordata > Aves > Passeriformes > Rhipiduridae > Rhipidura > Rhipidura dahli. Next base: position 252,615 of record VXAC01001930.1, read on the forward strand.
CCCAACTATTTCCCCATTATTTCATGGTTTTTGAGGAGGTACATATATATCCTGGAAGATAGCCTTACCAAGCATGCAAGTGCAGTTTCTCTTTATTGACTTATGATGCGTGTTGCTTTGTTTTTCTATCCTTTAATCTCCACGTTTGTCACGGAAGAAGCACAGGACAACCAGTTAAGCCTCACCTAAATCAGCTTCTAAGGGGCCCTGCTCTAGGCACAGAGAAAAGCACGCAGCTCTTCAAGCCTCACTTTTAGCTCAGCACAAGCTGCCTTCTTGGGCCAGGAGCTTTGCCCTGACTGCAGAGAATCTTGAGTTGCTGTTAACCTAAATAAATGGTCACCATTCAACATGACCTCGAGGAACACTGTGCATATGGGAACAACAAACACAGCCATACCTGCAGCAGGAGAGACTCTACACAGGAAGAGTAACTAAGGAAACAACTTGCTGGTTTTAACAGATAATTATTAGCCAACAACTTGTGAGAACAGCAAACTTATAAAAAAGGATAAGTTCAGCCCAAACAAGACCCAGGGAAGCAATTCCTGGCTCTGAGTGTGCAGCACTGGAAAGAACATTATTAGACTGGAGTGTACAGTTCTGGCCTATACATAACAGTGTGGCTGTGGGCATCATAAAGCAAACACAAAGGAGGATCATAGAAGTGTCCCAGGAACTGACAAAGTCATCCTGACAATGCAAGGGTTAAGGATGTTTTGATGAATTTAGTGTACTGAAGAGTAAACCTGGAGTTGATGTGAACAGCGTGAAACACAGTTTTTTTCACAGAAAAGAGATTAGATAGTGTAGCCTTTCTAACCTGCTGACAATAGCATAGCAAGATTCACTGAGTGAAAGTTAACGTGAGACAGATTTAATCTCAAGGAAAACTTTCTTAGGGAAAGTGTAAGTAAGTATCAAAACTGATTACCCGAAGAGGTAATAGACTTGCCTGGACCTGAAGACTTTAAAACATGTATTTTAATGATGCTTCTAAAAGAGATTTTATGGTCTAGACAGCTGGGAGAGAAGAAACAAACTGGTCTAAATGTTCCAGGAGAACCCTCCCGACCTTGACTCTCCCAAAAGTGGACCAAATTTACTCCTCGTCCTGACCTTGTATTTCTCTATTTGCAGCATGGGTAAAGTCAAAACTCACTGCACAGCTTTAGATGCTCTGTGGAGGGAATAAGGAAAGTTTTTCCACCTATGCATGCCTGACCAGGCACACTGTGGCTTTTCTTTGGCTGCTATTTCTTGCTAGTCTGAGGCATCAGAGCAGCTGCAGCTGGAGCTGTGAGTACTGAATGGAGAGTCACTGCTGGGCTCTGCAGCAGAGTCCTTTTTCTCCTGTAGAGGGCTGGCTGGTTAGCACTACTTGGATGCTCAGGAGCACGCAGATCATTTGATGTGATATTGAAAAGGAATTTTCCAAGGGCCTGAGGGGATATTTTTTTTGCCTATGTCTTGCACAATAGCTTGCCTTTTAGAATCATGTGGACATATTTTAATTATTACAATTCTTGTCTCTACAGCTTGCTGCCAGGAGTCACAGTCTAATGCCCTGAGAAAAGCATCTCCTCAGTCTGCCTGGGCTTTGGGCTTAATATACGGAACCTTGATAGAGCATCTGAGTACAAGATGATTTACCATGATATTTATTACATCATTTTTTCTATAGTGCTCTTGATCATGAAAAAATGCTCAATTTACTATGCAGACAGCATAAAAAACAGACAAAAGACTGGGCTGAATAGAACCACTGTTTCACAATTCAACTTATCTATATCCTTATGGGTATTTTATTTGTTCTCTGTATCAACAAAGTGAGTAGGAAGAGCAAGGAGCAGTTACTCAGATCTGATATACCAAACATACAAGCCCAGCAAGTGTATCTGCTTCTGTGGGCTCACAGACCCTTTCCTAAGCCATACTCACAGTCTGTAGCCTGAAACCCTGTGACCTTTCTGGTCTACCTGCAGGACTGTTCACACTGTCTGGTTTTATGCATGCAAGAAAGTTCAGTCTTGCAATCATGTATCTCCACCATGATTAACTCCTGTCTGCCCATATAAAATCATCTCACAATAATTACCCTCTGTGTGGTGCCCATGTGTATGTTTGTGCCTGTGCCTACACACGTGCCCAGGAGCTTCAGGCTCTTGGCTACTGCATTATCATTCACACCAAGCCAAACCATCAGCTCAAAGCTGTCACAGATGCATTAAGTGCAGCCAAAACCAGGCAGTATGAATTAAAGGTCCTATTTATATTTTTACTTTTCGTTCAGGATCTCGGTGCCTCTTTCACACACACTTCCTAGTGCTGCCATGCTGCTCTTGGGAGCAGCACTGTTCAACATCTTTGTCAGCAACGTGGCCAGTGGGATTGAGGGCACCCTCAGCAAGTGTGCAGACAACACCAAGCTGTGAGGTGCAGTCAACATGCTGAAGGGAAGGAATGCCATCCCAGAGAGGCCTGGACAGGCTGGAGACATCCTGAAAGAACCTTCTGAAGATCATCAAGGCAAAGTACAAGGTCCTGCACTTGGGCTGGGTAACCCCAAGCACAAATACAGTCTGGGCAGGATTGAGAGCGATCCTGAGGAGAACTGGGGATGCTGGAGGATGAGAAGCTCAACGAGACCCTGCAATATGCACTTGCAACCCACAAAGCCAATTGTATCCCAGACTGCATGAAGAGAAGCATGGCCAGCAGAGTGAGAGAGGTTGATTCTCCCCCTCTGCTCCACTCTGGTGAGACTGTACCTGCAGTACTACAGCCAGCTTTGGAGCCCTCAGCACAGGAAAGACAGGGACCTGCTTGAGTGGGTCAAGAGGAGAGACTTGAAGATGATCAGCACCTCTCCTATGAGGGCAGGCTGAGTGAGCTGGAGAAGAAAAGGCTCCAGGGAGACCTTAGAGCCCCTTCCAGTATCTAAAGGAAGCCTACAAAAAAGTCCCATCTCCAGAAGTGTTCGAGGCCATGTTGGATGGGTGTCTCTCAGTAACCTGACCTAGTGGAAGGTGCACCTGCCCATGGCAGGGGGGTTGGAACTAGAGGATCTTCAGAGTCCCTTCCAACTCAAACCATTCTGGGATGCTATGATTATTCTCTGACATCATTCCCCTTGTGACTCACTGGCAACATTTCCCCGAAGTGCAGCATCAGGAATGCTCTCACTTGTGGAGACCCCAGAGAGCTGCCTTTGCAAAACTGACATTTCCAGAGTGTGGAAGAGCAGGCTGCACTCATCACTGTCACAGTGCAGGGACCAAAAAGAAAACACATGAAAAGATGGGCAGCTTTTAAGGGAATCCTGACTCAGAAGATGGCAAATCCTGCTTCAATAAAAACTTAATCTGGGAGATTCATTTCAAGGTGTGGGTGATGGCAAAGATAAACTAGAATGTTAAAGAGCTTAAGTATTCAGGGTCACCTCCAGCCTCAAAAGACATTGTATTTCTTCATTCTTAAAATACAGCAGTAGATATGGGACAAAAACTAGATGACACAAAGTAAGGTTTGATTTTGGTTTCTGTATTTGGAGGCCCTTCACTTTTCACACAGGACAGATTCTCTTCTGCAAGCACAGGACCCCAGGTGTTTTTTCCTTTTCAGGTCTTTGAGCACTTCTAATGAATTCTTTCTGAGATGCTCAAAGGCTCTCTCCAGTCCCACTGTTCCAGGTACACTTTAAAGCACCCCTTTTTATGTCTGCCCATGATCTGCTAAACTTAGTTCTTTCATTCTTTTTATTGATACTCATGCCATTTATATCTCCACCTGTTTGTTCCTTCTGGAGACTGAGCCCAGATCTCCCACACAGACCAGCAGAGGTTTGATGATGTAGTTCACTCAGAACAAGAACACACATCTCAGAAAATAACCTCAATGACTAAAAGAACATTCTATTACCCAAATACAGCCAAATGGATCACATGGGAAAAAAAAAAAAACCCAACAAAAAAAACCCCAAAACAAATACTATCCCCCCCACCAAAAAGGACATTTATAACATTCCAGTGCTTTGAGATTGCAGTAGGAAGTAGATAGACTGTTTTCTTAGTCAGGTGAGCAGAAGCTGTGTTTTGCACAGGCAGGTACAACACCAAAAGCTCACTTCATCCACATCCCTGGTTTCAGGAAAGAGCTCTATCTCCATTCAACCAAAACATTAAAATTAAGTTAGGGAGAAAATTTATTCTACCTCACTTGTATCTCCCCTTTCCAAATAAAAGTTGCACCATCACAGATGATTATTGGCACTTTGCCAAAGACCAGCCACATCCCTTGGGGTTTGCTGTCTGACACCTGGCATGCTGCAGAACAGCCATGAGAATCTGGCTCAGCTTTACTGTACAGAAATGGTTATTGAGTTGTGAGACAATACATAAGCTAAAGACAAGCAAGAAAAAAATGCAGACAGAAATTAAACTATTCAGATGGTTCCAGTCAGCGATTCAAGACAAAAACAGTGACAAAAGAAGCTATAAAGCCCTTAGGAAAAAAATGGAGAATTAAATGACAGCAATTTAGCACAAATGGTCAAGAATAAGCTTGAGCAGTAGAGGAGAGCCCTTTCCCACCTGACTGGTGCCAATCTGCCAATTAGCCCACCACCCCTTAAGTCTCTGCATCTGCGTTGGAGGACGCATTGATACCATAATGATCCTAGCTGATTTAATCCTAGTTGACTACTCCATGCACTAGTCAATAAATTATCACTGTGTACCCTTGCACTGCATGTGTCCTGCCCGCCCAGTCTCTCTGCACACAGAGAAGCCCAAACAGAAGTGACCCAGTGGAGGGAGGGGCACGGAGCCTCTCGGTCTGCGGGAGCCACCCGCGAGCACATTAAAACCACAGCCACCGCAACCAGACATTTCCACGGGGCTGCAGAGCACAGCCAGAGAACAGCACTCCTCATTTGTTCAGGACTGAACAACACACAGGCAGGCAATGTGCTGATACACACACCTGGGAGCAAGTGTGTGAGTAAATTCTACGGCTTTGAACAGCATGACAACAACATGCTGCTTCTGAATATCTTTCACTGGATATCCAATATGTACCTGAAAATTATATCCCAAAAGCACAGTAAAAGGAGCTCAAGAGAAATAAATAGACTGAGTGACAGTGTTGCTGCTGCTACTGCCATTTCTGCTGCTTAATCTGACTGGTGACATGAAAAAGCACACGCAGATGACAGCTGTTTTAGAGCCAAAACCATCAAATCAGCTCTCTGTTTTCCACAAAGCAGCAAAACATCTAAATTTCTGTGCCCCAGAACAGGCACCTGAGAGAGCATTTCCCAAATCCTCCACAAGTAACCTGCGCTAGGCACCTCTTTAGGCGATTACCTACAAAGGTAAACTATCCAGCAGGATCAGATTAGGAGCAAAATCAGCAATACTCATGGAGCCACATCAACCTGACTGCCCAGCTGTCTTCTTTCCATCCCTGACACATTTTCATTTCCCTTGTATAAGAACTTGAAAGCCTGAAAAAAATGTAAAGCTCATGCACCTGCTTATGCTACTAGAATATGGACAAAGTACAAGCCAACTTACTCTGGTATTTCACTTGTGCATTGAAAGGAATGGTAGAAATAATGTATAGGCAGGTAATAAATAATAGAGTTGATAAGGGGAGCCAGAGCAGACAATGTGAGCACATTTAAATTACAACTCATACTGATGTCCTGTGACACTACCAGGACTTCAGCGTAAGGTGAAATGGAATTTAGGTGAAACCCTATTGCAATTCCGAAAAAATCATAGAATAATGCATTGTTACCTTTAGAACTGACTGAAGAAGGAAGAAAATAATGAAATGGAAATTATTTCCTCTACTTTTTCTCCTGTGCTGAAAATCTGTACTGCAATTGCAGGTGCATCCTCTCTCATCTGGGTAGGCAAAGAGTGAGGGAACTTTAGCACTCACTCTCAGGAGACTTTATTCTCTTTCACATCACGCTCTGCCAGTGTGACACTCACAGGGACTGAATATGTCAAAGCCATTAGGGAAAGCAGAAGAAAATGCTGCACTTCTTAAAAATCAGCAAATAATTTTGGGTATGAACAAAAATGCCCCCATTACTGGGGCCTTTGTGTCCATGTCCAGGGACAGAACAGTGCTATGCATCCCTGAATCCCTAACAGTGCACCCCATCTCTTACATCAGGAAGGAGAAATGACCAGTTTCTCTTGGTCTCAAGTACCCACTCCTCTATGACCACGTTTCTAGGTAACGGAAGAAAGAAAGATTATAGCTTTTGAATATACTTGCTACACAATGTAAACAATTACACTGTATAAATAAATAAATACTGTGAACTAACACCAGTCTCTTTTTGGATAGGATTTACCTCTGTATCCTCTCCATACCTGTTGTTTACTGAGGCTTTGCTCCTTTCTGCATCTTTCCTCTCCTAGGCAAACAAGACTCAAAGGCCCTCAATTTCAGACCTTTCCTGTCTCACTTCAGTATCTCCTTCCACCTACAATAACTGTGCAGCTTTGTCACTTATCTTCTCTTTTCAAGACAAAAGCTCAGTTTCCTCTGGTTTCCACTGCTAATGTTCTTCTAGTTCCAATGTAATTACAATCCAAATGGAATGATGACCAGGGAGATATGGAAAACCCATCAGGTTGGGAGATCAAGACCTCAGACAGGAAGCAGAAGGAAAGGTCTGAGCTGCCTCAAGTGCTGTCAGATCGACAGCCAGAAGACCAAAAAGTGGAGTCAGGGACAAGACATGGAAGACTAAGATTACATCAGGTCTATATTGCTGTTTCAATGTAATGGAAACACTTCTTTTTTAGTTTTTGATTCTGCCTCCATTTGATAGTGTGCCATATACAGTCATTAAGAGCTGAGTGGATTTTTATAGCTGCTATTAGAATTGAATTTTATCTTCCTCCAAAAAGATTTAATAAATTAAATTTCAAAGGCAAAAATAATCACTTACTGCCATGCACATTCCCCCATTTTCACTGTGAAATAAATTCATCAACAAGAAAGTTTTCACATGATAATCAATATCCATCAAATTCTGAACTTCAGCTTCAAGTCAAAGGCTAATAATCCTTGAATTAGTGACACACAGCAAGACATCTCTGTTCTCCCTGGGCCCCAGGGCCTAAGCATTTGCATGAATCACTAATACATTGAATTGTTGATCCAGATCAACAAAGCTTTCAAATGCACTGTCTTGTTTGATAGCCTCTATAAAACACACCCATAGCTCAGAAATGCTGATCCACACTAATGCATTTACTTCCAGTATTTGCTATACAGTCTAATAAAAATATTAATGCACTAGAAGTGCTGATGCAGCCCCATTAGAGCAAGATTTCCTCACCATGGAAGCATCCCAGTTTTCTCCCCCATGAGCTATGCTTTCAGTAAATGTTAGGCTGGAGTATACCAAGGAGGAGAAAATATTAAGCAGTTCTGTCCTCATCAGTCAGACAAGGTCATGGTGATTCAGAAATGATGACAGATTTCTTGCCAAAGAGGCAGGGTGAGAAAAACAGAGAATGGAAGTATCCTAGCAGACAAAGGAGAGAAGGGACAAATGTTGAGGTAGCTATGTTCTAGGATAGAATCAACTTTATTCTGCTTTAATTTGCTTTTGTCAAGTTGTCAGGTTGTTTGGGTGTGTCAGGTTGTAAGCCCTACAGGTCCAGAATTTAGTGATTCCTCAGGTGAATCAGGAAAGACACTGGTGGTTTGAAGAAGACAGTGAACTTCTACCACTGACTCCAACTGGTGTGATACACATTGGTCTACCCATTGCTCTGTCACGAAAGCTGCACAGATTTGTGAACAAAGCTTCTTATCATCTAGAGCACTGCTTTAACCACCAGTGGGAATTAGAGAGAGCCAGGCACAAGATGCTATACGACAAACATGGCTCTTGTAAGTTCAGGCACTAAGCTGATGACATGGAATAAGGGGTGGAATGTTTTGGGGTGATTTTATGATAATATTGTATCTCCCTATCATCTGCTTTATGCCCAGAAATGGGTCTCAGCTTTAAGCTGGGTCCAGGAGAAAGCAGAGGGAAGCTGAGCAAATTCTTCAGCATGGTTTGTGTTCAAGGACTCACACACTCCCATGCGTTCTCAGCGCTGCAGAGCCAAGGAAGCACCTTCCTGCTTTTAGCCAGCCTGTTAGCTGAGGCAAGCCATTTTCCTGGGACTGTGGCTGCTTCTTCTTCTTCTTCTTCTGGAACGGTTCAGCTTTGCTCCAGTCTGAAACACCAGAATATCACCAGGAGCCCCATGCTGCAGCCCAGAGGGGAGGCCCTGGAGCGCCACACCCCAGCTCTGGAGGACCTCAGGAGAAGCTGAGCAGGACTCCAGGAAATCCACCCTCTTTCTCCACAATGACAAGGTTTATTATCTAACATTCTTCATCTTCTCTTTCCCTGCATGCACCCTGCTTGTTAAATAAACAGCTTTTTTTTCACTTTCCTCCACGAAATTCCTTTTGAACCTGTGGAGGAGGGGCTGCCAAAACCTGCCTTCCATTAGAGGATACATTCAGCTCAGGATGTTTCCTCCTAACTCATCTCAAACCAAGACACCTTTATATAGCCTCAAAGATACCAGGAATGGATCAGCTTTTCTAAAGACTGCAACTCTCCTGAAGAATGAACGACTTGAAACAGGCAATTCCACTGTTTCCATTTTCAAAGAAACTGTTTATTCATCACCTTGGAAGGAGAGGTCAAAGCCAAATGCGACTGCCAACAACCTTCTTCAGTTTAATGGCATACCTGTGATCTCTGGATGCATACATTCGTAAATAAAAGATATTTAATTAATCAAATAAACATGGGGGTTAGTCTAAGCAAGTGAATGGTTTGTAGAAAGTGTCATTAAAGTAACCAAAACTGGACACACTGAGATAGTAATTTCTAAACACTTCACATATTCTAGCCAAGATCTGTAAAAACCCACCCGTCACTAGAGCACACCAACTACATCAGCTCTACAGAACACTGAAAAAAACCTGACCTAATAACTACAAACATGTTCCAATCACCCAGGACAGCTCCTTGTACTTAACAAAATGTAGTAAGTTACTACAAATTTATTCATCTACTTCACCTTTTAATGGACAGATGGTTTTGTTGCTGTCACTCTACACATGTGCAATTTGCAACATCACTTTTCAGCAAATGTCTATACCTGCTGACCAAGTGCAAAATTCTCCTGAAGAGTGAAAAAAAATTAGTCCTGCACAGAATCGATGTGTTACACTTAGGAAAAGCCCAGAAAGGCTGAGGTGAGATAAACATGTAGCAGAGTAAACACTAAGGCCACCACAGCAAGCACATCTTATGAGCAATCTGTCCTTCTGTGAATTCATTCCTGTCTGTGGAACACAATTAAACTTGACTTTATGTGACAGTGATCCACTGAACCTTCAGAGTAACATACTTCAAAATACATTTACAGAACAAATCAAATGTCTTTACAGGTGTTCATACAAATTCTTTGTCTATGTAGGTTTTCATCAAACAGATAACGTTGGGGGCAGATCTGTAACTACTATGAACAAGAATATTCTACTCAGCTGAATTAAATGGATTTAGTATTGAAACTGATTTACTGACCTTACAATTTGTTTCATTAACTGGTGAAAGGCTAGTAGGATGAACCTATATCATTTTTGTACTTTTCTGATGCATTTCACAAAATACTAAAAATACAACTACAAAACCAGAGATGAGTATAGGAAAACTAACATCACTCTTGACTCTTGGGTAATAATGCCACACACAGAGATACAATGGACTCTGTTGGAAAGACAGGAATAAAAATGGACTGTCTTCCTAAAGTATACTCATCATTATTAATTTCTCCTTCTGAATGCTCCCACAAGCACAACTCCTCACACTCCAGTGGTTCCTTTCAAAGGAAAGCCTTAGAGTATTTTATCTAAAAAAGTAAATTTTGTAGTTCACATATGAGAATCAAGAAACCCAAAACAACCAAACTGAGAATCCTAAGCTAAAAATAAGCATTGTCACTCTGCAAGCTGGAAGAACTGTCAGTTTCAAGTAAACAGTAAAGCTGAAGAATTCAAGTAGAAAAGACACAAAGGAAAAATCTCTACAAGAGAAACACACTGCAATAGAGAAAGCAGGAAGTAGAACAAACATGGGTAAGGATGATGGAAACATGAAATTATTTCTGAATAGTTATGACTGTCCTCTGTAACTCAGAGCTTCTTTATCTAATAGCATCTGTTGATTTCACTGTGAATTATGTACTCTGGTCAGGAAACTACTTTTTAATTTCAGACCGACTGCTTATGTCCTCTGCAAGACCTCTGCTCTGGTGGGCAAATGTCTTGGGGAATTAAGAACCCATTAAGGCAAAAATGATGGTTTCCTGTGAAAGGCCAATGTGCCATTTAGCCTTATATATTTAGAAAGGTATACAGCACCATGAGTAACACCTTTAACTATAAACAAAATTTGCTCTGTCAAGTTGATTTCTGACAGACAATGTCAGCAGCAGCAAGCTGATGCTGACATGTTTTTAAAGGGTACCCTGCACAGGACAGGACTGTTGCAAGGACCAAAGGAGAAACCCTTCAAATCCCAGAGACTTTAGCATACCAGGAGCATGCCTCCAGCTACACTGTTTTGGAAAATTTCAGACTTGACAGCTGAGGCGTTTCCCAGAAGCACGTTAGAGAAACCTGCATTGTTTCGCTCATGTTTAAAAACCAAAGAAAAGAAAATATTTTCTTTAAGAAGCTCTACACATACAGTGTGAAAGTGCAACTTGGCAAGGAAAAATAACAGCTCAAAAGCCATCAGACAAATTGAAGCCAAGTGCTCCTTAGCAGAGTTATCGAAGTTTCATGCAGCTGACTTTGCTGAAAACTCCATTCTCCCTGAGCAGGCTGCAGCCAGGGCTGCGTGAGGGCAGCAAAGGTTTTCCTACAAATGCAGATTCCTCTCTCAGCCTCAGCATCAAAAGCACATAAACAGTTTCTTGTTTCTCCTCGGGCTCTGGGCTGGGCGGGAAAAATGGCACAGGAAGGTGGTCAACATAGAAAGCAGAGAAGTATCCAAAATTATGAAGATGAGATAAGGAAACTTGTATATATGCTAAGAAAAGCTGTGGACCTCCAAAGCTTGTAATGGAATCTAAAATTTGAATCTCAGCATTTCAGAAATACCCTTCCTGTTACTAAATAGCTTTGCAACATATTAAAAGATGTGTGTCTTATTCCTATTTCCATTAAAAACCCCAAGCTACTGATACTTCAGTTACTCCATTAACAAAATTGGTAGAAAATCGATGATGAAGCATCTTCCTTGGTAAGACATGACAGGAGCACCACTATTACAGGATGCAGCTACTAAATTTTTACCATAAGTCCTTTAACACAGAAAATGTCAAGTTACTCCAGTTCTGGTGTTTCCCAATTTTATAGAACTTAGCAGTTTTATTAAGATTCCTTTGGGGATTTTTTGGCACATAAGCAGACATGGCTATTGTATTTATGCACAGTTTTATGACAGTATGAAAGCATCCTGTTTGCCTTTATTCTGAGACAGGGAATATTCACCAAAAATAAATTGTGTCATTCAAATCCAAAGGGCAGGAAATGAACCAGCTAGAGAACTGAACTGACCCAGCAGTCAAACCAAAACGATGTGGCTTAGAAGATCTTAGTGTTTTTAGGTAAATATTTATAAAATGGGAAAACTGGCTACTCTGGCTGATCTTCAGCTCATCTGCTCGTGTCTGACACCCAATTCCTTAAGCATGCCAGCCACATGTACTTGTGCATTTACAGCTTTCACACCTAGAGCCAAAGTGAAAGATGCAGCTGCTGAACGTTTTAAGAGCAGGAAGTGTGAAGCAATAAGAATGTCACATTCTGAAATTGATGTTTATGCATTACTTTAAAAAAACCCCAACAGCTCACTACCTTGTGGAGAGGATTGAAGTCCCCTCTACCCCACATTCACTTTTAGGACAGTTCTTAGCAGTTTTAACTACTGTTATGGTTACACATGTGCATATAAACACCTGCAATACACTGACAGTTCAGCACTTGAATGTATCTGTGCAGCTACTGACTAATATTTTATAATGTAGACATTCCTTTTTTGAAACAGAGAGGCTGGATTAAATGTTGTTCCTATGTATCCTTTGTGCTTGAAGAAGCATGCTTTAACAAAGATCTCCCAAACAGAGCACATAATATTCAAAGGAATATAAATTATTAAAGTGGTTCAGTTACAAACATGCTTTTGAAAACACCTAGTGTGCTTATGTTATACTCTCTTCTAGTCTCTGCACTCATATATAAATACAGCTGACTTGATTTTCAAACAGAATCAACATCTAAAACATCCCACCATGACCTGTGGTTTTACAGAAATATTTTGGTTTGGTTTTTTTGCGTTTGTTTTTTGTTATTGTTGTTGTTGATGTTTTACTGTGGTAATACACCTACAGCTGACTAACGGCCAAGCTCCTGAGAAGAAACATTACTTGCTGTGGAAGGACAGGAAAGCTTCTGCTTTTTGGTGCCACCCAATGGACACTGTTAACCAGGAAATATTTGGAAATGGAAGCAATGATGGTTTGATCCAGGGAGCTGGAACCACAGAGACACCTGAGCTTAGGGAGGAAGGCAGTAAAGCAGCACGCCCACTGTCAGTCCCATCAGGGAGTTGGTTGAAGGACTATGGACAAATGACACAATTCCTGCAAACAATTCTTTATCCTGAAATCTGGGTATCTATAAGCATGGAAAACACCTCGTGACTCTTTCTTCCCCTACAGATGAAGTGAGCTTACAGAGTGGTCAGACAGCACACCTTTGCCATAGACAGCAGCCATCAGAAAGGACAAGGATCTTTACTCCATCCTCAAAAAGACCCTAACTACTGCCCTCCATATACAGCAATTTTGGTAAAAGCAAAACTATATTCCAGAAGTCAAATCAAACTGTACTGTGGTGGGTTTTACGCTACGATAGCAAACTTGTTCATAGAAGAAGGATCCTTAAAACAACTAATGAGGAAACCCAGAGGTGTAAGACAAGTCTAGACCAAACTCACTGGTCCTCTCCTGATCTCTCCCCTCCCTTCACGCAACAGATTTATTAAGGCATGGCCCAGCAGTCCAGGTCAATTACTGGGAAAAGGCCAGTGCCCAATATATCAATTGAACTACTTTCTACCTCATTAAAGGTGAAAATAAAAGGGATTTGAGCTACAGCAACCTCTTGTGCACTTGCTGATGGGATTTGTGATCTGCTATTGATTGTCCAAGTGGAGGCACTTAGTTCTCCTTACTTTACTGAAAGGACATTTTGTCATTAAAATGAATGACACAAAAAATCCAACCCAACAAACCTCAGTCATAGTTGAAGTTCTGGGAAATATGTAGTTACCTGGTTTTAAAACTCCTCCCTGACTGACTACTACTTTTAAAGGGCTTTCCTTAGCAATTTTTGTTGATACTTGAAACTTAGGCAGAGCACAAGGCCCAAGTGACTTCCAAGTTGGAACATACTCTAGCTCTTCAAAGACAACTAAACCTACTAAATTTTTAAAACTAGTGTTCTAGTTTCTTAATTCCTGACCTGCCCCAATTAGATGTGGGATAATGACTATGAAATATAACCCCATGAATTGAATTACTTAAGTTAGAGCCCATATGCTGAAATGAACAAATATGAAGGGGGAAACATGCATACTAGAAACAATCAGAGGTAATCCTAAGGCAGATACAAGCAAGTAAGTCAGAATTTGAGGGAGAAAAGCAGAAAGATCTGACAACTTGTTTCCTGGCCAGAAGCACTGGGCCTTATAGATCTACCTCACCGGCTCTGGTGTACAATGGCTCTAACAAAGTTGCCTCTGAAAAACAGAGATGGCTTTATTGTCTTCATGATGTCAATTTCCATAAATTGAAGCTATTTTCTTTTAGAGCAGTCTCCTTCAATTCAGGACCTGAATATTCCGTAGGTGAGGAAAACAGCAGAACACAGCATACTGTCAGTCCCGTATTGCATCTCAGCCCACCGGTCAAACTACCGGTCCAAACCAGTGACTGTGAATCCTTGAAAACCCCTACAAGCAAGACCTTGCTCTGCTCAAACATCCTGGAGCATTTTTTATTTGCATTTATTTGTAGCTTCCTGTTAATTAATTTAAAATAATAATTTTGCTCTGTTTGTATTCAATTAATTAGATTATGAAGTTTCTGGCACAAAACAGCATGCTGAAATAGGAGCTTAGTAACAGATAAAATACTGCTCTTTCAGGCATTGCTTTGTCACAGACCTAACAAATAAAGACAAATTCAAACAACATCTCAACTTTGTTTTTTAACGGCTAAGACAATTACAGTCTTAAAAGAAACCACAGTATGAAAGGTAACCACTGAGCAGAAATATGCCTGGCTCAACAGGATCCATCAGCTATCTTGGGCAGAAACAGGAAGCTTCCTTGAAACCCTTGGCACTCTCAGAAACCCTGAACACATTTTTTTGGCTTGGCTTCCTTTGTCACTATAGAGCTAATTGTAAAAAGAGGTCAAATGATTTTTGTGGGATTTCAAATTCAGAGCAAAAGCTAGTACACGCCATTAATCAAGTAAATTGCCAGTGCCTCATTCTGCAAAGTAAATTACTTAAGTTATATCTCTTTTTCTGTAGGTCTGATTAAGGACAGAGAAGACAAATGAGTTTTCAGCATTAAAGAATTGAAAAAATATATTCTTCATAATTCATGTGTGGCACTAGGAGGGTGGGTTGGACGCTTGGTTGCTTTTTAAAAGGTCATGCATAGAAGGGCATGCACCCAATCTGCTCCTCTGAAAGCTATCCTAATTCTGAAGTTCTCTACAAATAAAACCACCAACTAAAATCCACAAAGGGGCATTAATGCACACCCTACACAGCATAGCATGAAGACTCAGCAAAATGCCTTTGCAATCAGCAGAGATTTCCCAGGTGGATGAAGAGAACCATGTGCCCCAATGTGGCTGATGTTCTGTAACAGCTGCACACTTTTCATTTTCATGAGATTAGTTGACAAGGTTGTGTCTAAAACAACAGCCTAAGAGAAAGACACATTGTCTCCCATGCAAGGTAGCTAAAATATTAGGATAACTGAAGGGTGGAAATTTTCTCACTTATCTTTACACTAAACCATGTCTCTTGACCATGGACATATTTTACTTTTGACCAGACATACCTAACAGCAGATAATAGCAAATTTAAAATCTCCAAACATTTTGATTTACTATTCTAAATTGGCTGCTGGAAGCTCCTCACTTTGATTGATCCAGACTATGGATGGCAGACAGTCAGTCTTACAGTTCAAACAGCATTTACAGATTTTCAGCTCTAATTTAGAATCACAGAACCCCTTGAACCTTCTCCCAGTGTGAAATCCAGAGGATACCTGTACATAGTGACTTATTCAAAGATTTAACACAGGCCCATCACTTTGTATAAAGATAATTGCTCTTCTTCCTCTGGAACTGGAAACACAAAATGTAAATATGCTTGCTAAAACAGTTCAACAAAACAGGCAATCACCCAATTTGCACCCAGAGAATTAATGGGATTTGAAGAGTTTACTTTACTTTGAAAGAGAAAGAAGCTAGGGCAAGGAAAGACCTCTTTCTTGTCATGTCAGAGTTCAGCAAAAGACATCTGTGAAAGCAACTGTTCCTCTCACCAGAGGCTGGGTCTGGTCTAAGAGTAATGGAATAGTGCACCTTCCCCAAAACAGCCAAGGTCTCTGCAGCATTAGCCAGGAGCACATGCTGAGCAGTGGATGAGCTGTCACTACCCTGAACAGCAGTGAAGTCAACATGCTGACAGTAAAAGCAGAAGTCCAAGCATCATTTTCTTGTATTATTTAATCTTCCATGGCAGCCTGCTTGCTTCCTTCTCTCTATTCCTTTGCCTCTTCACTACCTCCTTTCCCACACGGAGGAAGTACATTAAAATAACTGGGCATAGGCTCCATGAGCATTCCCCCCTCTTTGCTTTCCCACCTGTCCCATCTCTGGAGCAGGCACACTGTCCTGTCTCAGCAGAAAATTAATTCTATCAACAGCATCTAACACAAGAGGATAAAGCCACTGAAGGGAATTTTACTTCCTCTCTACACTTGTATAGTGTTGGAGAGAGTAAGGCCACCACAAATATATAACCCTTATTGTTCCTGATAGGTCTTAGAGCAAGCAGAAGGAAGCATATCCTAAGTAAAAAGCAACTTCATAGGCTAAGGTATTAGAAAATGAGTCTTAATATATATCACCTTTCAAGCCTCTTTGGGTAGAAATAAACACCTACTCTACAAGCCCACATTTGCTAACATTTGTGGCCTGATATGATACTATCTGCACATCTCCGGGCACTAACACCATAAAAATAAGTAATTACAGTAATAATACAGAGGGTTTTGGAATAGCAGGAAGGGAATAAGCTGAGATAGATGTGCAGGAAGAGTGCTAGAAAGTTCTGCAGCAAAGACTGAGCCACCTGCTGACTGCATAAAGGACAAACCTCTTAAGAGGCTTCACAAGCAAGGAGAAACCATCAGCAATAAGAGAATAGGAAGAAGACAGAGAATTGGAGGGAGGGACAGAGGGATACCACATTCACTGGTTTCAGATGGAGTTAATGCTGCCCTTAGCTGGTTTACAGAGGCAGACACACCTGACCCTTGCTTTCCTCTCACAACAAAGTGCTTCAAGGTGCCCAGAAATATCTGTCAGGTAGCAGACATGAGATGGATTTTATGGAACTTTGAAGGGAGGTGGAGAGGGCAGAAGGAAATGAGGTGCTAATGCTGATCATAACAGAAACTGCTGGAGCCAGCCATAATGGGAGAGTGGGAGCGTGTCTGAAGTGAAAATGAAGGTGTTAAGGGATGCACCACACTACATCAGTGTCAGACACCGCCTGGTGTCTCTAACAACTCAGAAATACACATGTAGCACGACTGCCCAGGCACAGTTCTTAGTGGTTATCACAGCTGTCTGAACCCTCTCAAAAATTATAAAGCAAAAGCTTTCATATTAATGAAACACTTGAGTGGCAAGGTTGTGGGAAATAGAGCCAGAACACAGAGACACACTTTGTAACAAAGGCATTCTTTTACTTACCAACTTTGTTTCCAATTTTTACTTAATATGAATACTTTGGAGGGCACAAAGATAATGAAAAGCCAAGAGCTGTGGTTAACACAGCACTTGCCAAGCCTCAAGTGACTCGGCCCTCTTTAGCAATACAGAACCAAGCTGTACACTCTCCTCTCTCCTACCACTTAAGTACCCCATCATCTGTATTTATACACAGGTCCACAGACATTCCCCTTTGTATAAGGGGTAAGCAGAGATTAAGGAGGCACAATAACACTCTTAAGACATTCTGAGTAAGTAGAATGGCTTTACAAAAGCTTGGGCAGTGATTATTCTTCACCGGCTCACTTCTGGTTCTGTCTAGACTAGCCTATCATTTTTATTATGCTGAACTGATTAAGGAGGCAAAATCTCACTTATATCCTGTCTGCCAGACAACAGAGGACCTGAGCTGGCAGATCTGCACCAGAAAGGGGCTCTCTGTGCTTTTGAAGAACTCTGAACAACAACTTTTAAGAGCTGTAGTTCTGAAGGAACACCAGATCTCTGCATCCATGCAGTTTTGCTTTGCCCTCCCCAGTAAGTGCATAAGACTCCTTACAAGATAAACTGTTGCCAGGAGCCCGTTCTTTCTTTCCTCAGGTGGTGCAGTGTGCTCAGACAGTACCCACAACTTCCCACAAGGGACTATGTGTTGTGTCCAAATTAAAACTACTTTGCCTCCTTACCAGGTTTTTATGCCTGGAAAGAGAGAATTGAGAAACATACAGCATTAGTCCTCTGCACTGTGAGGAATGTGTTTTCCCAAGTGTGCACACGTGGTGGACACTGTTACCTCACTGGCTCTTTTCACCTGCCATTTGCTGCTCACCTACTCACCATGACACCCCCCACCTCACAATGGGGTAAGATGCCAAGTAGAAAGGATGCAACCTTAGCAACGAGAAATGTTAAGTGCAGCTGAAAAATTATTAGGAATCAGAGTCTTGAAGTTGCAGTGAAGCAACCAGCACCCTGGCACCCTAAAGATGAGTTTCTAACAGCCCTTCCTCACTAAACACAGCAAACCAGTGCAAAGGGACTGACACATCAAAGCCTTTGAGATTCAGAAGAGAACTGAACTTCAGCAGTCTGGGCAGGACCTGTGGCCACTGAGCCCTTGGGTGAGGCACCACCAGCATCGGGTGGTGTTGGACTTCTCTTATGGGGGTGCTCACAGAATCCCTGCCAGATGCAACTTGGGATGTGCCTAGACTCTAGATTTTGGTAAGTGTAAGCTGTGAAGTAGGCTATTAAATACAAAATACTTCATTAAGTATAAAACATTGCTTTTGTGTCTGTATTTCTAATTTCTGTTTCATCATTACACCAACTTTTTATTCCATCCATGAACTGCCCTTATTTTAATAAACTGAGCCTCAAAATTTGCCCAAGTAGCTACACTAGCTGATTAATGACACTTGTACAAGTGGTGGCATCTAGGATCTTAATGAAGTCTGGAAAATTATTACCTTGCTAATTCAAAGGTGAAGAAATAGTTAAGCAAGACCTTTATTCAGAACATTTCCATGCATTAAGATGACTTTAATGCTATTGCCAGACCTAGCCTTTGTAGTCACCAGAGTTACACTTGTTTACTGTGTCTGAATAAATTTGACACAAGAGTGCTCTCAGGCACTGCCATAAGGTTTATGTATGCTTGGATGGTACAATCTGCATTTCTATATTTTGAAATATTTAGGTTCATCAATAAAGCTAAAAGGCAGTGAATTAAAAATCAATACAAAGGCAGACTTCTTAAGGCAACACAGACAGAATTCATGGAATACAAAATTGCTAGAATTTGTTAAAGACAGGTGCAGGGAATGAATTTTAAGAAGGACCCAGTGTTATTAGGCAACTTCACATAAAACAGGTAGTAAAAAAAAAAGTCACACTTTGGAGTATGAACTGACAAATACAAAGGTCACAAAGTAACTCCTCTGCCTTTTCAACTTGAAGTAAATTACTGCACAGTTGATTAGATAAATTACTGAAAGGAGCTGTGGGTCACCTTGATCCAGCTCCATCCCTGTTGCAGGCGGTGTGCAAATACGCCATAGGAGGCAATGAGCTAATTCAATATGGCAAAGTCTGCATTAACAGACTATTGTTTCCTATTATTATCCTAACATAAGGAAGCTTGCAAAGCATCCCTCATCCTTTCCAAAACATAGACAGGGAAGCAGTAGGTTTTTGTTTGTCTTGTGAGAACAGTGGCCTTGGACAACCTTCAGAAAAAGTTACCACGTACAAGTACAAAGCATATCTGCGACATAGTGGTGATGGAAAGAAATTCCTCAGACTTACGCTTTTAAAAGACAGAAAAAACTGAATGAGAAGGAAATTCTGTGCCAACAAAGGCACTGACAACCACATTTCACTTCAAATTAAAGCCCTCTTTAATCTCATCTGAAAACTGCTGTCAGCACAACACTCACAGACAACTTGAAACAAGGAATACTGGACTGCAGTTAGTTAAGGGAAAGCTCAAGCCACTTATGCCACTCTGCAAAGCTGTTAGATTATTTTATCCACCATTCCCTGTGTCTCTCAGCCAATGCCTCATTTAAAGAGAACTCACAGGCAAAACAAAAGAAAAAAAAGTACAAAGAAAATAAATGAAAAATTAAAGACATCCCCAAATGCTTCTCATTACACATTCATTGGATTGACTACACTAATACCTAAGATAAGCTGCTCAACAAGGCTAATATGAACCAGATAATACCAGATACCTAATCAGATGGCAGCTGTTTTCTCCACACTTCTCCCTAACAAATCTCATGGGCACTCACTGCTTTAAAACCTTGACCAGTGCAGGTTAGCACTACCCTCACTATCCCTGCACCTTGTTCAGCAGGTACTTTAGATTTCTTCTTCCTTAGTTTGACCATTGTAAACCAAACCATTATTGAATCCTGTACATCTTGGAAATCAATGGCAAACTGATAGCACCTAGAGAATCTCTAGGGCAAAATTTCATAGTGTCGGACTGGTGCATTTGTACACTCATCAACCGAGGGAAGACCTCTGGGTTTATTCATCCAGTCAGTGAGCAAAACTTCTAGAAATACAAATTTAAGTGATACTAGAGCTTGCTAATCAAATATGCAACTTCCCAAACCCGGTATTCCCCACTGAAAAACATTAATTATTATTACTGCCACCATCAAAGGAAATTTCAGATAAAATACCTCATTCAGAGTTCCTTACACCAAATGGTGTTCATAGTTTTTAGTGTGATCTAACCAAAAATGCTTCCTTCAACTTGCATTAAGAAATTACTAAACTGTATTTTCCTAACAGCATGTTGATTTTTGTGAATTGAGGTATGGGCCCACATTTTCTAACTTAAACCAAATGGCTCAGAAGATTACATTTCCTATAATGCAATGCAGATCTTCCTCTGAGGGATCTGTATGATATATTATAGGAACTGCATAATTTTGAATAATCCCTGGAGATGCAGTCCAGAAAAGCAGGCCAACCCAAAAGGGAGAATAGAAAACACATCATGTGTCTTAACTACAACCCTCATCCTGTATGTAGCTGGAATACTAAACAGGCTCAAAATGGAATACTGCAGAGCCAAACAATAATGGAAATTAAGCATTTTCAACCTGAAAAGTGTTAAAGTATTTCATTTTAATTAAAGAAAAATCAAATGGAGTGTTTTGGAATTCCCACTATGTAAAAAATGTACTATTTCATGTTCTAGCACCAACATGGAACAAACTCAAATAATGAAATGCAGGCATCCCCACTGTGATGGAAACTTCAAATTTTGCCTAGCTATAATCACAGCTAATTCCCTCCTCTAATTTCAAAGGCAAAACTAAGTGGTGTGTAAGGAGAGTAATTTGCCCTTCTCCTATGTTTTTTTTTTCTTTATAAAAGTCTCAATTTTCTGAAACATGAGTGCTTCCAGTGAAGATTGGACAACTACTATTTAGATGCTCATCTAACTTGCGGTTTTACAGTCCCACATTCTATAAAGCCTTCGATCCTCATGAAGTCATGCCTCACCTTGAAACTGCTGTCCTGGGTGTGGCTTTGGAAGTGATGTGGCATTTCAGTCTCCCCTTGGTAGGTACAGAAAAGGCAAGTGAAAAGGATCAAAGAAGGCCTCTTAGTCCCTTCCACAAATACCATCACAGGGCCACTCCAGGCCCTTTCAGTGCCACATGGATATGGTACCTGTATAACATATAGGCAAATATAGTTCAAATTTGCAATTTGAACAGATTTTGCCATTGTTTTGTGTATTTGGGAGAAAAGAAGGCAAGCCCAGGCTAATGAATCAGGCCTTGAATGTGCTTCCCATCTCTTTCCACAAATTCCCTTGCTGGCATCTATAATAACTGCCAGAACAAAAAGCCAACTCAATGACCCTATCATGACTGCCATGACCACTAACGCAGCTTTCCTCCTCCATCTGTTAGGTGTATGAGCTTCAGTCATCCTTATTCCTGCATCCCTATCCCACCCACAGCAGTGTCAGCATGCTGAGTCAGTCACTGTTGCTCTCTCTTACGTCAAACAGCCCTTTGTAATACTGACCTGTGTGAGAAAGCTCAGTTTGAGCCCAGCTGTTAAGCAGATTATGCCCAGAAGTATTTCTTGTGCTATGGTTTGCACTTTTGTACACGTTTATACCATCGGGTGACAGTGTCATTAACAACCTGGAACACACTCAGCAGCTTAGGGAGGACTTTCCTTCTGACTGAAGAAGTTTGTTTCCCCTTTGGGATTTCATGGCTGTGTGGCAGGTTCCTCAGTGCATGTTTCTGCTGAGAGGCCATGCTCAGGGAGCACTTCCAGAAATAGTACTGCTCCCCTATCTCCATTTCCTCATGTATCATGACCTATCTGTGCCACACTGACCAAAGTTCCTTTTGAGAGAAAACATCTAACACTAAATGGTATCCCATGGGCCATGAGAGGTCTGGAGAAGCAACAAACCAGAACTGGAGCCCACAGTGGCTCTTACTCTCCCTACCTTTTTGAAAAGCCTGGTAAAAAGGCATGAAAAAGGCTGATAAACAAAGAAGCCACTCACCTGTGGTTACCAGCTCAAAGTAAATCCTGAATATAAAGCAGCAGCAAGTCTCTGCTATCCCCTGAAGTAGTTTTTAAGTAACATGCTGTGTAAATAAATCATACTGTATGGATCATTTTCTTAGTGCCAAATAAATGCCTGTCCAAAAGCAGCACTAATGCAAGGAAAAAGCACATGGGGACCATCACACCATCATGGTCCAACTATACCAAAGCCATCCCACCAGCAGAACAAGAGAAAAAACCAACCTCCTTCTGAAAGAGGCAGTATTACTGTAGGGAACTTCGAGGGCTGCTAAAATTGTCATTTTTTTCTTTTTACAAGTCAGACTTGCAGCACCTCCTGTGTGACTACTTTCTCACAGAAAGACTTCTATTTTACAACACCCTTTCTCCTGCATAGCTGTATTCTAACGTATTTGTAGCCCCCACTCCTCCACAGTACATGGTCTTTTCTGACAAACGCTTGGAAAAACGCATCTCCTGAAAACATCTGTGCTGTTGTTGTGTAGCAGGCAGTGAGGTAAACAACATGACAGCCACAAAGGGAGGCTTTCAGCAAGGAGCACTTCTGATGCTGCAACAGTGACACTGATTGCTGACAGGTACCTGAGGCAACACCTGAACACAACAGCTATCTCCCATACCTGGAGATCACTGAAAGGTCACAGCTTCAGGGATACAAATATACATAGGCACCCACAGACAGGAACTCCTGGCAAGTTCATTCTCACCTGTGCCTTGAGTATGACATTTACTGAGCACAGCAAAGGTGGTTTGCAGTGCTCCCACTGCAGCAGGAGGCTGGGCAAGGCCATCAGGGCCTCCTGGTGCCCCGTGCCCACCAAAATGCCTTGTGTGCAGGTGGAGCAGCTTTGTTCTGGAAGGTATATACAGCATGTGACAGGGAGTTATTTTAAAAGCTTCCCTCCACGTTTTGCACACACATTGAGAGTGGCCTGTTTAGAGCAGGCAAGAAGCACAGTAGCAGGACCAGAACTGAAGTTACTGGATAAGAGGTTCACTAATTCTCCTTACTGCCTTCAGCCAGGTGTGAACAAACTTCCCTGCTTCTCTGAGAACTGCAGGACCTTTGCAGGGTTCCAGGCCTCAGCCAGTGCCTGCTGTGGCAGCCCTCAAGAAGCCCACACAGCACCTCAGGCTCCCACTGGGCGAGCCCCACCAGGGCTCTGCCGGTCTCCCCCGGGCACCTCTGAAGAACAACATTGTTTTTACCTTGACTCCATTTGAGGCAGACTCATTTCAAACACCATTTTCTCCCCCTTACTTACTTACTTAAGAAGAAGTCTGTAATAATGAATTGCTGGCAATGCAGATTTTTTTGCATTCATACTTCTAATCAGGTTTCCAAACAGTGTTAAACCCCTGCTGGCAACAGCACGCCCCCTGAAAACCCTTTCACAGCCTTCCCTTTCTAACCTTTCCTCCCCTTTCTAACCATCAGGATTACACACAATATTTATGACCATAATTACCCTGTCTCTTAAGAGAGTAGCCGTCTGTGAAAACCACAGTACACCAACCGATTCTATATTTCACATTAATAAGTCTCATAAATAAACCTGACTTAATTTACAATAGCTCCTTTCTCAGAAATACAAAACTTGCATTCCAGTTTATGATACCTTGCTGGCTGTTTTAAACACTGGGTGTTTTTTCATACTAGTGAACATATTTTATAGCTACTGCTGCTTTATAATGTAAAAAGAAAAAAAAAGGTAGAGAATAGGCTTGATATCCCCCAATTCAGTAGTAATATGAGTTGAAAGAAAAGTAAAGTAACAGCAGTGAATATACAATTTCTTGGAAAATTACTCTTGCTCCCATTATGCTTTGAAAGACATTAAAAAAAGTCTTAGAGGCTTCACTATTACTCATGCTATAATGTGCTACACAAGAGTAATTTCTAATATTGTCTTTCTTGTAAAAAACTAGCTGTGGTGACATTAATAATATTTTGTGGTTAAAAAGAACTGGCCTGGGGACTCAGAAAATTAAAACTTGGGCTCGATATTTGATTGTTATGTATTTCCTGTGCATTGTTGGATATAGAATTTCACCCATCACTCTAATTATTTATCTTCTGCCTAATTCCTCTTTCATCCTTACTGAGCAGCCATATAGCTGCATACATATGAATGCTAACCAAACTCACTCTTTGCCCTCCTCCCCTTTGCTCACCTACAAAATGAAAATGCAGGGAAATGTGTTCACATCTCTGGCAACTGCATGTCCCCAGCAGTGGCACACTGAGGTCAAACTGCACAGGCACAACCTCTTGGCCTTCCTGAGACCTCCTGTGGGACACAGCCACTGTTTCATAAATGGGCTGGGATAAATGTTCACTAATATGGATCATTTCAAAAAGAAAGGATTTTCCAGCATTACTTACAATCAAGGAGACACTGGTAAAAACCAGTTTATGGTATGTCTGCATGTAGAGCTGTCTGTTGGGTGTGACTTCAATATGTATTTGTGTGCAGACCTTGTGGCTTCTTATGGAAATGGGACTTTGCAGAAGAAGAGCAATGGGTACGTAATGCAGAATCACCATGTGTGATCCAAACAGTAAATTTGCTCTATACCAACACAATAATCTATTGATTACTATTAAAAACAGATTTATTTGCATCCTATTTAATACGTTACGTGCCAAAAATCTCTAAGAGAGAACATTCTGGGGATTTATTATTTCAGTATTTCATATTTCCTCCTATTTGAAATAACTCTGCAGTGCAGTATTTTATCTCATTTAAACTAGTTAGCTTATGCCTGTGAGATTTTTTTTTTTTTCCCCCAAAACATTTAAATAGCTGTCTGCTATTCAGTCACAATTCTGGGGCACTACATGCAAATCTTTCTTACTCTAATTGCACCTAAACTTGAAAAGGCATGGGTCTGCATGAAGTTTTATTCACATTCCCATTGTGTTACTGCATCCAAACAACAATAATTTCAAGTCAGTCTAGAAATACAGATTCAGGTTCTCTCTTAGGTACAGATGACATGGCTAGCAGAACACAATGTAACAGCAACAGAGCCAGATGTAATAAAGTCACTCCAATGAAAAGAAATCCCCAGATGATGTAGGGCTGGCATTGCACTATCTGTGTAAAACTACAAATTCCACTGTTTCTAATAATTCATAAGAATTGCAGCTTATCAGCATTATTAACTGCAATTAGATTATCAAAAACTCAGATTATTATCTGTGATCTGCTTATTGTTTCCCTTACAGTTCTAGCTCCTGGAACCATGGGTAACAGCAGAGTCTCTGCTAACAATAAAAATTATTCACAGTTGATGGTTTCAAAGAACAGCTAAAAATTACTTTAGACCTATGAGCACAGCAAAATGAGAACAAAAGCATTCAGATCTCTGTTTAAAATCTCATTGTTTTCTAGCTAGAGACTGGAATGTTTGACTACCCGGGTAAGTTGAGTCTTTGCTCATCACCCTAAATTAAAGAAACTGCAACATAAGCTTGTGACCAGACTTGGCAAAATGTAAATTCCACGAAGCTGAGAAGTATAAAAGGACTTGAAGCTTCTCTTAACCATATCTTTGTGTCTCAACATGCATTGTAAGTTTTGAGCTGCAGATGGAAACTTAAGAGAAATGTCATTCAAGTTCATATGACTAAAAACATTACTTTTTTTCCTCCAGATGAGAATGGATTTTCTTCAAAATACAGTCTATTTCCAGAGTTCTAAATAAATTGCACTGTGCTGATCTAGTGAGTCACAAAAATAATAACTGACCCATTAGGTTTTATTATCTTAGACTAAGAGAAGTGCAGAAAGCAAAGCAGCAACTTTTTTTATTGTAGGTTTTTCCAACAATATCTTAATGACTGCTAGTAATGCAGTCATTCCAAGTTTAAACAGAATAACTAATAAAAATAGTTTAATATAAGAACCTCAATTTAAACCACTTTAGTTCCACCTAAAATTTAAAGAAACACAGATTAGAGCATAGAGATGTGCAACTCTTAGTTTTCTTACTTGCTTCCTTCCCTTCAGATCATCTGCACTTTGTACAGAGAGGCTGAAGTAGCAACTGGAACGGACAGGAACGGAATTATGTGCTTTGCCAGAGGCAGTAAACACTGGACTATCATTAGAAGACATTAAACTATCTGGAAGACACAAAAATCAGGCACTGAATGTAATCCTGCTCTGTAAAGACAATACCATATTTAAAAACATCTCCGCATGTTAAATTTGATGAACAGTTCCACTGACTTCCCTGGTAGCTCTCAAAGGTGAACTTCACTGCCAGGGCTTTGCTAAATGAAAGACTGAGCTCAAATGTAGGTCCAGTACCCTGAGACCTGACGCTGGTCTCACATCAAGTTTATAACACGAGCCATCTCTCTGAAGTTGGTGGGTACAAATCTCTTAATTAGTGAATTAAGCAGTAATACTCCCACTCAGCCTAGATAGATCAAATGCCACTCAACCAACATTTTAAAAAGTAAGGGAGAACAGAAGCAGACTTGAAAAATACAGCTATTGGTGAATTAAGTAGCAGACAAACTGGAAGTAAGTTTTGACGTTTCTCCCTAATGTCTCAAA
The DNA here is from genome assembly GCA_013399225.1 of Rhipidura dahli. Taxonomy (NCBI): domain Eukaryota; kingdom Metazoa; phylum Chordata; class Aves; order Passeriformes; family Rhipiduridae; genus Rhipidura; species Rhipidura dahli. The sequence goes on from VXAC01001930.1 coordinate 279,475, forward strand.
GCAAAAGTATGACAGATAAATCAGTCATGACTATAAGGTAAAAACTACAAGAGAAAGGTTAGCCCACCCTTAAAATGATTTAGTATTTTCTTCTGGGAAGTTGGAAGGTAAGCATTTCTGAATAAATTACCCTTTTAAGTCTTGATTCATGCTTCAGTGCTTTTTTTTTGAACATGTACCTAAGTTCTGTTGATAGGAAAACTTATTTATTCACCTGCTAAAGTACTTTTCTAAATTGAGACCTAAATCAGCATCTATAAAAGCTTCATTCAAATCAATGGGAATCTTTTTATAGACCTTACTAAGAGCTCTGTCAACCACTAAGTCAAAGGAGACCAAACCAAGGATGCTTCCCCTGGAAGAATAAGCTCCAAACCCTCTGTACTTAGTAATAACTGTCTTTCATCCTCTAATATTAAATGACAGCACTAATAATATGCAATATCAAGTTATTAAGCATCTAGTCCCGAGCCATCCAATTAGGCTGCTGCGATGTAATTAAAACAAAACCAACATTAACTCAAAAGTGAAATTGACTTCAGTTAAGATGAGCACAGCAAAGAATAAAAGTTCATTAGAACTAGACAAAATTCATACCCAGATTGGTGTAAACTCTGGGTAATTAGCTTGAAACAGCTTAGCATTATCCAAGGAGGATATGGATAATTGGGTTCAACATCCCTGAAGATCTGCTATGTTTCTTGAGACAATAAACCATTTGTGCTTTGAAGCTGCTTCCCATTTTCTCCATCAGCCTCGTCTGACAAGGGCTATTGATCTGATAATTTACTTGTCAAAACTTGTTAGTCAAGGCAGGACAAAAGCAACAAGGCATGTGGGTAATCCAAGAGATGAATTTGTCCTAATGACTTCCAGGGACCCCAGCCACTGTAGTGGGGATCAAACAAATCTCTGAAACAGTTGAGTCTAAGCCAGGGATCACACAGTAGAAGAAAATAAGCAAGCCAAGGGTTATTACATTATTTTATGCAAGGTGGCTAGAGAAAGGTAAAACCAGTGTACATAAAACCACAGCAAAGCATCTGGTCACTTCACTTCAGACGCAGGTCCTCTGCTTAAAATATTTATTCGTGTTAAAGTGCAGTGTCAGCTAAGGCCTTCCTTGAATTTATTGTCCCCTGACTCCAACCATTACCCTGCCTGGAGCAGGTTACAGCTGAAGGTGGAACTGATCACAGGAATTTCTTATCCTACTACTGCATCAAGAAATACGACGTCGCCAAACTGACACAACGTTATCCCCACTTGTCTCAACTTCTCTTAATCGAGAGAATGGCTGGTAATTGATTCAAGAAGATTGGACATTTTCTCCTTGAACGTTTAAGAATATACAGCACCTTCCAATCACCCTTCGCATCATCACTCATGTAGCTGACCCAAAGCAATAACAAGACAGCCCTGACAACTTCCCATTATACCTAAAATGATCTCTGGGCAACCTCACCACCTCCCACAGTCTCTTCTGATTTATAGCTGACTATAAATTAACTTTGGTTGAGTCATCTCACTAGATTTCAAGTCTGCTGTAGATACAAAAGAAATAAAATCCAGCTCAATTAAATACTTTTTATCTTATACATAGATAAATCAGGAACAAAACTCCTAAAACTGAGTGAGGCTGGATTAAAAGGCAGAATGCATTTCTTTTGTTGAATGTTGGGAGTCTGAATATTCCAGAACTTTTGAGAGACTCTAGAAAGTATGACATGTGAGGGACACCTTTTCCTCTGGAAAACAAGGTTTAAAATGTGCTCCCAGAAAAAAATAAAACCAAATATTCTGAAATATTAACATGGTTGTAAAAGTTGGGATTTTATGACAAATAGCAAATACTGCAAGTACTACAAGAAAATTCCATGAGGACAACATTGTCATTTTGCTACATTAGTCTTCTAAGATGGATAAGAAAAGAATGTTTCCTTGTATTCAGCACCTCAAATTCCTATGTCACAAGCAACCCAGTCCAAGAAATACAGCCATGTACCTTTCACACAGCTATATTCCAAACTAGACCAGAAATACAATTTCAAAACCCTCTATAAGCTGGAGAACACATTTGGTTTTATCAACTGCGCCATCTCCTCCACTGCTACTCCTGGCAGTAGAGAAGGGAAGAGACTCCAGCACTGGAAATGACCTGGAGTGATTTTTTCCAGGGTTGCAGGACAGTCAGTTTTTAGCATGCAGAATTGAATCCTAATCCACAACACAATTCCCTCAAGCAGTCCTCTTCCACCAGCTCACTCTGGCAGCTGAAAAGCCTGACATTCACAGAGAAGAGGTAGCAGGGGAAACAAAAAATCGCAAACCAAATATGAAAGGCCTTTTACATCCTACTGATGAGCAGATATCACCAGCTATAGCAATAAAAATGTTTTCTTTCCTGCATGCACATGGGAGAAGGAAGGAAAATTTAATTCTAAATGCAAATCTCAGAGAAAAAAAGATATCTTGCAGAAGAGTAAGGGCAGTAGGGAAATCCTAGAAACAAAATAAAGAGAAAGCATATATAGAGATCAGAGATAATAGCTCAAGTATTTTTGCTTGTTTGTTTTCGTTACTTGGCTTTAATTAAAGATTCTTCATTTCTTCTACTCACATGGTTCATTTTCCCCTTCCCATCAGCCAGCAAGAAATGTGGCCCCCTAAGCACTGTTTTTCAGTATTGATAAGGTTCATCCTCAGTTTTTCCATCACTCACTTCTGGCTTTGTGTTTCAAGGCTCCATCTTAGCAGGAAAATTTTATACTGTACAGGATCACACATAAAATCAACACTGGATCCTTTTCCATAATAATGCAGGCTTAACACAGTTCAGACAAAATGGGGAATGCTAATGAAGACATGTACATGAGACCAAAAGCCCAGTAATTCCACAAGCTAAAGATACTGTTAATCAGGCTTAACAAGTAATATAATGAAACAGGTTTGCAAGCAGATCTTTTTGAAGTTGTATGGAAAGAAAGGTCATTTAATGTAAAGTGGAGATGTAAGGAAAAGCCAGAAGAGTTCAGGATTTGCCCAGAAGTCTGTAAAGCAAGGAGAAAGCAAGTTGCTGAAATGTCTGAACAAGAACAATAAAAAATGTGAGTCACTGCAAACGTGAGATCAGGCACCCCTGTTTCATGGGCCACTGAGGAACTGCAAATGCAAGACACCTGGAAGGCCTTCCACCATGTTGCCTAAGGCACTTCACAGCTAATTTACAGAACCATGAGCTTTTTGGTGAAATTCTACAAGATGGGATAGACAGGGGATCAGATCAGATGACCCACTGTTTATTCTTAATATCAGTAGATATAAAGACATCAACAACTACTTCAACAAACTCTAAGCAGTGTGACATCCATGAAAAGCCTAAGACATCAAGTGATTTGCCCATAATCATGGGTAGGGTTCTCATAGTGTGGCGAATACTTTGCTTTTGCTGATTTTGTCTCGACAGGTATAAGCTGCAAGAGTTTTCTCCCCCTCTCTTAACCATTATGTAACTCTTTGGAATAAATGGGAAAAGAATATATTCACTGTAAAAATCATCTAAGACCTTTTCTCAACTCTTTCATCCAGATAAATGGTGATGGAACAAAAAGACTGTTTTGCAGCAACGAATTAGTGAAGATGTTGTGAATATTGTGATATTTCCCACTGCCTCGTAGCCAGTTACTACTGGTTTATAGCAGGGAATGGTAAGAGCAAGAAAGTTATTCTGTTTTCATTACATTTCCATGTGCCTCATACCAAGCTTTCCCTCTGCACCATTCTTTTTGCTGTCGTGTATTTACAGAATAAAGACAAATTAATTTGTTGGAGAGTGGTCAACCACAGGAAAAGGTTCACAGAGAGACTGAGTTCCAACTCTTAAGAGAGTTAAAACTTGGCTGGACAAGTATAGGAACAACCTCATCATTAAGATCTTGCTTTCAGCTCACCTATATAATCACCAGAGATCCTTCTGAATCCAGTTGCAATTCTGTAATTGATTATCTTACACGGTTCTTCTGCAGTCCAAGGCAGCTGAGAGCACTTCTTCCTCAAGCAATCAGCTCCAGAGTGCAAATGCAACTATTTTGGCAGGGGAATGTCATTTGTGCTGATGGAGGCCCTGAGGTTGACTCCATTCTTTAAGTTGGATTCTGCTGGAGTCAGTCAGTGCCTCACACAGAATTCAGATGGACACAGATCTGGCTCCCTGGATAGGAAAGACTGCGAAATGTGCTAAAATGAAAATGACAAATGCTGAATGAAATGACAAAACAATTTTTGAAAAGTTGGGTGGACAAATGAAAAATAGTAAAACAAAAATCTTACAGGCATAAGGCAGAATGAAGTCCAACATGTGGAATGAAATAATTTATACACAGTGACTAAATTATGACTAGAAACTTCAGGCTTCTTACATATACTTTTTGTCTGACAGAGCAAAGAACTGTAGTATTCTGAACTTTCTGAATTGTATTCTGAACCTTCTGTATGTACAAAAAACTTAATGGTTAATATTATAAACTGAAAGATTGAATGTAGAAACCATGAAGAATAGGTGGTTAATTCTCTTAGCCTCTTTCACACTCATTCTGAACCACACTACATAAAGAATGTAGAGAAAGAGTTTATGTGAAGCAAAGCTGTAACACATCATCTGGCTTCAGCAGAAAATATTTATACTTTTAGTAGACTGACACCTCCTAGACATTTTTCAGTGCATGAAAATTCATGAGAACTCAGGATAAATGCCAAGTGCTAACGTGATGTTTTTAATGCAGCAGCAAGTACCTCTTAGGAGTTTGTGGAGACCAAGAAGTGTTCTCAGACTGGGACAACACTAAATTGCACGTAATGAGCTGGGAGATATTTTAAGTTGCCAAATCTATAGAAGGTAGGTCACAGTGTTCCAGACTGGAAAATTATCTGCAATTATTTTTGCCTCTTCATGGAAAGGCAAGACCCAGTGCCCTCAAGTCAAAAGTCAGAAACAAAGACTCAATTTGGAACTAATTCTTATGTGTAGATGGCAAGGTACACGTCTTACATTTGTTTACTCTTCTCTGAGGCTTAACTACTGCCTTCATTTTGAACTCTGCTGTTGAACTCACTTTGCACACACTATTTAATTCACCCTAAGTGACTTCTCAGACACTGCAGAATTGTTAAATACACTTTACCTCCCAGTCATCCAGCTTCATTTTAACATCATGGCAGCATCAAGACCTTTGCAGATGAAAAGATTTTTTTTCCCTAGTAACTCATCCTTTCTAAAACTCATTCATTTATGCCTAAAGAATTCCTTTCCCTTTCCTCTAATTTTACCCTTCATGTCACCATACTTGTTTTTCTCCACCATATTCTATCAGATTCTTAAACCATGCTGCTCACAACTACCCCTATGCTTTTTCTTACCCTCCAATTCCTCTCCCATAATATCACATGCAATATATGAAACTTGAGTGGTATTGGAGGGTTCAGCACAAGATTTGATAGATTTTACTTGAAAAGCAGGTAAAGGAGAAGTTTGCACTGCTTTATTATGGGACACTGCCTGCACTCCTGCTTGTGCTTTCCACTGCCATACCATGTTGTAGACTATCTGATTTGTCCTGTTTACCACTTCTGAAATTACTCATTTCCTTCAAACATCAGTGCAAATTATTTTATCAGACATATTCACTTGGATTCTGCCATGATTAATGTCATTCTCATTCCTACTCCTATTCACCCAAGTTTCTTTAAAATAATTTTTTATCTTCCTTACTATTTAATGGACCTCACAGCTTCTGTCTTTCTTATCGCTGCTTCCAAATACTTAATGGAACTGACAAATAAGACTCAAATAATACTCTCAAATAATACAAATTATTAAGAAAATAGAAAAACTTAATGGAAAACAACAAACCTAAGTCATACCAAACTTCTGCTTGTTAGCACTTCCTTGCATTTGTCTCAACAATTTTTAATCCAATTAATTAAAATGCAGCGAATTGTTCTGCCTGACGGACTCTACCAAACGTTCCACAATAATAAAGATATTTACCTGCTCCCTACCATGCCATCCAACATGCAACACAGAGCTAAAAGACCCAAAAGGAAGATGTGATTTGTACCATCAGGACCTCACTGAAATCAACCGCGCTGCGGCAGTTCAACCAAGCAGAGACTAAGGTCCTATTTATTTTTGTTAAAGATACACCTTATCTTACAGCACATTAATAGTCTAACCAACTGAGAACTAGTTAGGCTAACCAGAAAAAACAATTTTTGCTTCAGCTGAAATTGCTGGTCACAAGCACCATTAAATACTTGAGCACAGCCGCACTAAAGCAAGCAAAGGTGTTCTGTCAACTACATCACTGAACCATACAGTCTCTTGGAAATTTAAAGAAGCACTGAAGTCCAAAAAACTTTAGAAATTGAATAACAAGCCACAGTTTATCATAGCCAGTGGGAAATGCTATGTATCAGCTAATAACTTTGTGCTTTTAAAAGCCCAGAAGAAACTCAGCCCTCTGGTACATAACTGAAATCATTGAATCCTTGGGGAGTGCGGGAGGGAGGGCTGGGTAGGGGAGAGAAAAAGTATTTAAAATTATAAAACCCAAATTTAATTAAAAGCAAAAAGACAGCTGATGGCAAGAAGTGGAAGCAGGGCACACTCTCAGACAAATCAAGGAACTCTGGTTCAGTATAGTCTATTTTTAGCAGAGTGGTTTTAATGAAGCCTCATCCAGAGGCAGAAACAAGTGTGGCTCACGTCAAATAAAACGGGGGAAATGCAGAGATGAAGCTTCACCCTTTTACCAACCCAATCAGTGACCCACCTTGAGCAGTTCAGTGCTCTGGGACCAAGATGACTCCTGACTCTTGCTTCAGTATCCTTCCTTTTTAAGAGGCACCCGAAACTGGATGCAGCATGCTAGGCAAAGCCTCGCCAGTCTCAAATGGAGAGGGATATTTTTCCTTGAATCTGTTAGCCAAAGACCAAATACAGCCGAGCATTTAGTTCATCGTATTCACATCCAGAGTGCAATGTTGGTCAGCGTGCAGCTTGATATCCCTTATAGCTTGCAAGGCCCTCACAGCAGGATTGATACTCAGCCATTTGGTTCCCAACCTGTACCAGGGTTAGTCTCCCAAGAAAGCAGAATTTTGCACTTCTTGTTAAGGGCTCTCCCTTGGACTACCTTCTGGTTTCTCAAGATGCCTCTGGGATGAAGCTGTTCCCTCTGCCATACCATCAGACACAAGCACACACTTTTGATCTCTCAGGCATTGTAACTAGAAGTGGTCACAGCTATAGTTTCTCCTTTTCCTTTTAAAAAATAATTCCACACTCCAAAGAAAATATCAGAGTATTAGAAATGCCATTCCCAAGTATGAGGCAGGTGTTAAGTGCCTCAAATATCCTTAGGAGCAAGTGTTTGAAGGGAAAGTTATTCTCCCAAGGGAGAGAAACATTGCTGTTGTATAAAAGGTAGAAAAATGTCTCCATAAATCTAGCCAAAGATCCAGCATCCAATTCAAATGACAGGTGCTATAAAACAGGAAAAGCCAAATACAGCAGGTAGTATCTGATATGTGGTTTGGGATGCTTCTGAAGCATTGAAGAACCTCTCCCAGTGGTATTTCTGTTGAGAAACTTAGTTTTCCTTTCAAAAAACCAGACCTGCCTATTAGATTCTGTACCACTGCAGTTCTCCACAAGGACAAGGCATCTTGCACTTGGCAGAAGTGAGCAGCACCTCCTTCTGAAACCACTCAGACCATGTTCTGTGCAAATAATTTTAACATTACGTCCTGTTTTAGAAACTGAAAGAACACCAGTGTATAACCTTTTGCTTTTTAGGATACCCAGTCCTATCTGAGGTAATCAACAAAACAAAAAGGTGCTAATTCCACTTTGGCTCACAGAGACAGACATATTTTACCCACGATGGTCTGAGCTTGCCTGGCATCCTGAATGGGGCAATTTAAGCCCAACAGGCATGCACAAGTTAACCATCTAAAAGCACTTACTGATGATAAAAACACTGGACCAAAGTAGCATTATTCAGTTAAACCAGCGTGATTTCAAGACACTGAAGGAATAGGGATGGTGAAACTACACTTCTTATTTAACATCATTCTTCTTTAACAGATGTTTTTGTTTTAAATTGTAACTATGGATGGAGAAAGTGTTTTAGCTCTTTATTTCCAATGAACAGATAAATTAGACTTATAATATAGTCTAATTATAAGATAGAGATTCTTATGACTAATGCAACCTGACCTGTGATTGTACCTGTAACATGACTGCACTGCCAGACATTACTCATCATCAGGTTAGAGCTAACACAAGGCAGACTTCACTGCACACTTTAACACAACAAACATCTGTAAAACACAAGAAGAAATCTTTCAGATCCACCCATGGATCCTTCCCAGTCTTCTTCTCCATCTCTGCAGTAGATACCAGGAGATACTCACGTTTGGGATCCTCCCCCTTTGAATTCTTGGCAGATGGAGGGTTACTTTCTGTTTTCAGCTTCCGGCACTGGGCTCAGACAGCTCACATACCAACTGCTGTGCAGTGCTTACTGTGTGAATGAACACTTGGTTCAGGTCACATTTCTACCTGACAAGTCTCTACTTTGAAAACAACAAAATAAAGGTGATTTTCTTTGCTAACCCTGAGGATGGACCCAGCAAAGGCACTAAAGAGCAGAGGCTCACAGGCAATGGGCTGTCACTTTCCCCTCAGCTCCTCTATTTGTTCTCTGCACCTTGACTCACACCCAAAAAAATGCTGAAGACAAATGAGATTGTTAAGGACCCCTGAAAGAGTAACATTTTCAAAATGAAGAGTACTGAATGTAGTCAAGTATGGGGTTGTAGGTAGCACAGACAAAAGGAAGTTGCAGCTGTCTCTCTCAAGGTCATCTGACTGTAGTTTGCTGCCCTTCACCTGAGGCTTGTAAAACCTGTGCAAAGAGCTCCCAAGCAATGCACCACAAAATGCAGATCAGCACTTCACTCTTGAAGAAGGCCAATATGTCTCTGTGCTACAGAAGCATTGTGGTATGGCCCCTGCCTCCTCATACCCTCACAGAATTCTTTGAAAAATTATGCAAAAGCAACTACTCTCTGGAGGGAAATCAAGAAATTTATAGCTGATTTTTCTCCGCCACAGACCACTTCTCTGAAGTGCGTGTTTTCTCTTTCTTAAGAGATTGAACAGGAAGAGGATACAGAATTGTTCTTTAAAAAAAAAAAAAAGAAAAAAAAAAAAAAAGGTAAAGCTAAAGCCATCAGCCAGCCAAAAGAGTCAACACCTACAGCACCATGAAGCTATCAGGGATTCCCAATGAGGCAGTGCACACACACTTCCATTCAGCCTACCAACCTACCCTGCTGCAAAGCACAGAAATGCTGCTTCAGCTGCTAGATAAATATTCCTACATTTGAAGGAAGAATGAATGGAAACAGAGGAACAACTTCAAGTGCTGCTGCAGCAGCACATGAAGGAACTTCAAAGCCACGCTCAAACCCCAGCTGGCTGAAAAACAGCTCTGTCAGTCATGCTGTCCCAGCTGTGACAAGAGAAGAGATTGGAAGGTGGTTTGCTGTTGAGAGGTTTGTTCCATATGAAAGGAGCAGCAGCTCACTTACATAACTTTCTGGCTGACAGTGTGAGGTCCATCTCAGACAGGAGAGCTCTTCCAACACCCTGTGGCCAGCCCACAGTCCATGAAGGGGAATGATCCCCTCCCCAGTCTGAGAGTAGCATTTGCCTCTCACCTGCACAACTGTGGCATCTGTACCAACTGCAAAGGCCCCACAATTTGCTTTGAATCTCTCCTCTTCCTGACAAGTAAAGCACAGAAAGTTTGAAACTGAGCTAATCCAACACAAAGTGCTGCAATGTAAGTACAAGGCCAAGGTCTGAGTCACTCTGACTCCTCTAGGGCCTTCCCCAAGCCCTCTGCCCAAGGGGCTCAGCCCTGAGCCTCCAGTCACTGTCTCAGATGTTATAGAGACGTGCCTGTCCCCAACTCCAACCCTGTCTGTGCCAGGCAATGCATCTGGTTGATGTGGACCCTGCTCTGCCTCCCATCTTCTTAACCTGACCTCAGCCCTGCTTCACTCACCACTACGGACCTGCCCAGTGTCACTGGATGTGGTCCTGACCCTGACTCGTGTTCTCAGCTTGACTTGGCATAAATCTCATCACCACAGACATGTCCCATGATCTGGACTCCCAGCTGACCCTGATGACCATCCCCAAGCTGGCCCTGCTTGCCTTGCTGGGATAAAGTGGAGCTGCACCCTGCCCAGCCAGAGCCCTGCCCAGCCTGCTGGGTGATGGCACTCAGGTGCCTTCACTGCACCCCAACACTCATGTCAGAGGTGACACATCCTGAATACATCTATTACATGAACAAAAAAAGCCCAAGCTGTGTGCTAAAAAGGAACTGCATAAAATAGACGTTCACATGGCAGAAAGTGAGAAAGAAAACCTCTAGTATGCTTCAGATGGGATTTTTGCAGTAGCAAGAAATTCTCAAGTGGCTCTGCCCTGTGAAGTTTGTGTGCTGCGTCTCTCATGTAGCTCTGGCTCGCAGGGAGCTGGTAGGCAGGCAGGCAGGTACAAGAAGCCAAGACAGAGTCTGCTGCCAGAGAAAAGAAAATTACTCCTGCCTTGGCAACAATGGGGCTTCCTTAGAGAACTCCTGTTCTATCTATAACTTTGCTGACCTTCAGAAAATGTTCCCTTTTGTGAAGAGCAGTAGCTTAGCAGCTGGCAGAGGCTCCAACTGTGGAGGTCTCTGATATAAAACTGAATGAGCTGGGACTTATCAGCTAGACGTACAAAAATACAACCAAAAATAGAGAGGATAACAGCCTCCCCTCTCTCTCAAAAAAAAAAAAAAAAAGCTGTTCCAGCACACAGCCAAAAACTGCACAGCCTGGATACCCATGGAGACTAGGAAGACACTAAACCAATGCAGGTCAATCTGACTTCAAAGGAACTAAGGTCAACTTAAAACCTGAATGCAGAAAATTGAGATTTCAGGGGTCAGGCTTTGTTGGGTCCACAGCAGAGCATACAGACATATAAGGACATTCATCCCATACATACTGAAAGGAGTACTCCCACACTTTCATTTTCTTCCTAAAAACATGCCCTCTTAGTTTGTTACTACCGTGTTCTTCATACTCCCTGGAGAAAACAATGCCAGATTTTCAACTTGTCAGCCCTGGGAGAACCTGCTCTGATTATTCAAGTAGTCAAATGGGGGCTTTCCAAGCTGTGGCTGATTGACACATTTAACGTGCTTCCCTCAACAAGAGACTATTACCTGATTTCATAAACTCCAGAGCCATCTGTCCTCCTGTCTGTGGAGTAAAGAGCATGTTTTGATTGCAGTCGCTCACATGCCTGGCCTCATTTACTGGACAGGCTTCCCTTCTTGGACCTGCTGCCTTCCTAGCAGAACACCACTCTGGCAGATCACGCCACCAAATGTGACTGTGAAAGCAGGGCTGCGTTCAGAGTAGGCAGCACTCATCTCTGCATCACTCTAGGTATTTCACTCCTCTTCCAATAGTAACAGGTTCTTCATATGTTCACTAACACTGACTTGTAAGTAGGCAAAATATGCAAAGACTGAAACATAAGCCTCAAAAGAACATATGAAATCATACTGTGAAATACTTTCTACACGCTGAGAGCACCATACAGCTTCCATCAAACCAGGTATCTGGCAGCCCAAAGAAACATGCTCACCTAGTGAAGTTACCACACCAAAAAGCAGGAAGGGGCTTTGAAAATACACTCCTGCACACACAGAGAACAGCAGGAAAGAATTCAATTACTTTCAAGCAGAAAATAAGAAATTCACCACCCCTCAGTTTCTTACTTGTCTGTAATTACTAAGCATTACAATAACCTCATTGCATTGCTTATTATGCTAATCTTAATTAGCTTGCTGTTTCTTTGCACACTCTCCCATCTGTCATTTTTGTTGGTTTTCTCTCCTCTGACACTTTTACTGCAAACTCTTTTGAGTTAAGGACTGATTTTCTGTTAAAGGTACAGAAAGCCTGGTCTGAGGAGGTCTTGGTCTCTGACTGGGATTTTCAGCTAAATTAATTAGCTGCCATCAAATGTATCTCAGATTATTTTTGTTTTGCTGTTAAATGACCTTTCACCTTGAAACAAGTGGTACTAAACTGAAAAGGACTCACTATAATTATGAGGAAAAATATACCAGCAAACAGTAGTGGCAGAATCAAATCTGTAACATCACTTCCCCTTCCTTTAACTCTTCATCTCCCCTTCCTTTCAAATATTTATTTAGTGATATGAGTGAAAATCTGCCTCCTGTTTGATTTCTCTGAAAATCCAACAGTTCCTAATATTTAAAGAACCAATGAGCAGCAGATGTATAGGCTGTTATGATCATGCCAAAATAAAAACCCCTAATCAGAGGCTCCTTTAGAAAAACAGTGGCTTCTGTTTTGGTCTTTTTCCTTTCATAAGTTTGCTCCCTGAATACACCTTACATAAGTAAGGCAATTTCCCTGAAGTAGCACTATTTCCTACAGGGAAATTGTCTTCCAAATGCTGACACCTGGAAGCCACCTCCCAGAAAAAAAATTCCAAATCCCTGCATCAGGACAGTCAGAATCCCTAAAGACTAAATACCCATTAAACAAAAAGCACTCAGCTCGATGGACCTTCTGTTTCTATAATGGTCTGAAGTGGATTAATGTTCACAGCCACACAGATGCAAGAGTACCAGGGCAGTAGTGTCTATCTACTAGAGGAACGTGGCAAAATTATATAGATTTCATTACTGGTTTGTATCTGAATACAGCAAAGCATGAAGTCACCATTACAAAAGGAAGCTTTTAGATCTAGTTTAACATCTAGTTTTAGATCTTTGCCCACACCTTTTCCAAAAGAAAATCCTAGGAGAGAAAACGTAAATGAAAATTCATTTGACCTATACTGAAGCTGTATGTGAGAACAAAAACCCATTCTTGACCAGCTGTAGGAAATGTTGCTTTAAGAAAAGAGTTTGGATGGTGCAAGAGGCATGGATCCTATCTCTGTTATGTCCAAATGTTGATGAATAAACAAGCTGCCAATCAGCTTCTGAGTTCAGAGTCTAGGGGCACAGAAGGTAAAATTAAAGCAAACAGTTCCTCTCCACATCTACTTCACAGCCTTTTGCCCTGGTTTGCACTATCAGCTACAGTGTTGAGTTGGCTCAATCCACTCGGTTTCACAGCCCTGCCTTTCCCCCAGTTCCTGCAAAATGTTCAGAAACAACTTGCTAAATCAGTAAAGAAACAAACCCCCATAAACTTCTGTTTCCAGGGACACATTAAATGAGCACTTAATAGTAGTTTCAGGAAGTTTAGGATTCAGGTTTGCTGCCAACAAGACACAAGTGCCTCTCAGCTCACAGAGGCAGAAGGGTCACGTCAAGACTCAGACTCAGAAGCCCCTTGGACATTACAGCTGGGTCGCACTTGTGCTAGGATCTCAAACAAAACCCTTCATATCAAAGCAGTCTCAAGTTCACAGGGCTTGAAATCCACGCTGAAATTGAGATTTTACATTTCAGCTCCATCTCAAATCAGCAGGGCAGCAGCTAAGCCTCAGCATGCCTAAGCAGTATGTGGTAAGAGCGAATTAAAGCACAGCACAGAGCGTCCTGCTCTGCTGTCAGTAGGAGCCCACCACCAGAGCAGTCAGTTTACAGAGAAGTGACAGCAGAGAGCCTGCACTCATTCTGTTATTGCTCAGTTTACAACTCGGTGATGGGCTCTTTCTCCCCTGACAGTTCAGAAATATCATTTTGAGGCTGGAAAAATCATGCTACATTTCTCCTGTCTCTAACAGCAGCACAGGTAATAAAGACTCTGAATTGCATATTCAGAACTGTGCCTAGGAGTTAAAGTATCGGATGCTTTAGGCAGAAAAGACTGCAGGCCACTCTTTCATAGTTTTATAAGGTCTGCAGGGAGAAGCAGCATAAAGATTTCTATTTGTCAAAATAATCAAGTGTCTTGAAAATACACTAGGGAACCATTCTGAAATCAGAATGGAGTTATTTTTACTTAGTCGCTTCCCTGATCAAAACCACACTTTAAAATATATATTCTCCAGCTCTAAAAATCTTTGAAATATAGCAAGTAACTCATCAGAGATAGCAGCACTGAATGGAGTCTGTACCAGTATCTTAATATCTGGGCAGAAAGTCAGTAAATACAAATATTAACACAACCATGCAATAACAGGAAGCACAGTGGCAGGTGGGAAAACTGGCCAGAGCCAGTCTGGACACAGCATGTACACCTCTGAGGCTGCTTTTTTCCACCAGGCTGCCCAGGCAGCAGATTGCTGTCACTGTCACCCACAGTGCAGCCCCATGCCTCAGAATCCCCCCCGATGCAGGTTGGAGATAAAGAGATTGCCTCTGCCAGCATCACAGTAAAGCTAAATTGTTATTACTAATGACCTCTATTGACTTGTTTTATGGATAAGTAGATACTTTTTCTTTTTTCTCAATTGTGTATTTTTCTCCACAGGAATGAATTTAAGTTCTCTGCAGACTCTCAGACCAAAGAGAGTGTCTGTACCCAGGAAGAACATGGAGAAGCGTTTATGCAGGTCTGTAAATACAACCCTGCTGACAACACTGTGCAGATTCACAACTCTTCCTACCACTTCAGGTTCTTTGGAGCAGAGGCTGTGGCTCAGATCAACCTGTCAAATGACCTATGGAAAGTGCAGAAAAATGATGCAAGGAGAGGTGCCAGGCCAAGCACTCCTTAGAGCCTTTGGGGTCAATGTCAGTACTTAGATCTCCAAGGTCAGCAGCTCTGCTGTGACAAGGTTACTTTGCCTACATCCAACAGCAAACATGAAACAAGCACTTGCCTTTACATCGGGCTCAAATCCTGCATGAAAGCTGTCTTTGGAACACGGTCCCTGTTGGGTACTTAGGCACATTACTTAACTTTGCAGGGCTGGGTGAGGACTGGAATCCTTGAGCAAGACATCAGTCCACCTCCTGTGCAGGCGCTGCTGTCAGCCTGACCCTCCCAAGCATTTTGGCTGTTGGATGCTGTGCAGGGAAAGCTCTGTCAGCCTGAGGGCAAACCAGGGTGAACAGAGCTGGGAACTCTCCCCAGAACTGCTACAGGAACCCTCTGTCTCTGCTTCCCACTCACCCTTTTTCATGTTTTTTCTAAAGCTGTTGTATTGAGTTTGTACAGCAAGGTTTTGGTAGTCAGGGGGCTACAGGGGTGACTTCTGTGAGAAGCTGCTGGACGCTTGCTCCATGTCCCACAGAGGCAATGCAAGCCAGTTCCAACATGGACCCGCCCACGGACAAGGTTGAGCCCATCAGCAACGACAGTAGTGCCTTTGGGTTAACAGATTTAGGAAGAGGGGGGGAAAACCCTGTGCAATGGGAGCCATAGGAAAAATATGTGAGAGGAACAGCCCTGCAGACACCCAGATCAGTGAAGACAGAGGGGAGGAGGTACTCCAGACACTGGAGCAGAGACCCACCTGCAGCCATTGGAGGTCTGGAGGTCCATGGCAGAGCAGAGATCCCCCCACGGCCTCTGGAGGACTCCATGAGGGAGCTGCTGGATGCCTGAAGGAGGCTGGGACCCTGTGAGAAACCCACACTGCAGCAGGCTGCTGGCAGGACCTGTGGTCCCGAGGAGAGAGGAACCCACGCTGAAATAGGTTTGCTGGCAGCACTTGTGCCCCCATGTGGGGAACCCACAGACGATGAAGAGTCCTCCCCCTGAGCAGGAAGGAGTAGCAGAGACAACATGTGATGAACTGACCACAGCCCCCACTGCCCATCCCCCTGTGCCACTGGAGAGAGAAGAGAGAGAAAATTGTGAATAAAATTAAGCTCAGGAAGAAGGGAAGCAGGGGGAAGGGGATTTAAAGATTTGGGTTTATTCCTCATTATTCTACTGTGATTTGGTTAGCAGTAAATTAATTTCCCCAAGTTGAGCCTGTTTTGTGTATGACTGTAGCTGGTGAGTGATCTCTCCCTGTCCTTACCTCGATCCACCAGCCTTTCATTGTATTTTCTCTCCCCTGTCCAGCTGAGGAGGGGAGTAACAGAGCAGCGTGGTGGGCACCTGGCATCTAGCCAAGGTCAACCCACCACAGGTGTGAAAGATACATCTGTGCCTTGCGTATTTTAAAGGAATTGCTTTCCTATTTTAAAAGATATTCCTGTCATGAGAGAGCACATACATATCACAGCTGGCAATAGCTCCTTCAATCATACAGTATAAATATGTATACTGTGGAGCAGAAAACACTCTGACAGGTACACAGGAAGCCTGACAGAATAACCATTCCTCTGCCTACGTGCACTAAGCTGTTGGGTAAATAAGTCTTCAAGCTGGTGAGCTTTTTTCTATCTAAATACATTCTATTTACTTGATCATCTGTAATGACTCCTCTCTGAAATTGTTAAGCTCCATCCCTCAGAACCATATTTAGATGGGATTACACTTACACTCATAACAGGAAATAAGATGGCATCACTCACCTAACACTGTCACTTGGCATGAGGTGTTCTCTTTTGCACAAATAATGGCTGAATTTCAATCCTTCTTCCTGCAGCAAATAATACCTTAATCTACAAGCTGTGCCATATTCCTGGGGTCAGGCACAGAGAAAGGTGATGTTCTTCACATTCTTTACAATTAATGTTCTGAAAACTGGCATTTTAGGTCCTGAAGTACAGAGAGGGATTTGAAACCATCCATTTTTTGTGCCTAAATGGCATTGTTTTTACACAGCCTTTTTCTCAAGAGCTGAGAGGCCGATATTTTACTCAGAGATGGCTGCAAGTCAGAACAAACTTCTATCAAGAACAACAAGTGAACCTGTAACCACATCCTACACCACAGGAAAGAGAAGAGGCAAGGACAGAGGCAACACACAGGGACACTTCCCCAAAGCCCTGCCTCACACTCTAGCTCTTGGGCATGTCCTGATTCCAAGTGTCTTCTTATTTCATTGATTTTAATAGGTTTTAGTCCTGATTTTCTCATTTTTGAGCTCGTGCTGCCCTCAGTATGTTCTGTGACAACAATATCCACAGGCTTAGCCATATACATTCTTCAACAAACCATTCCTTATTCACCCTTTTCCATCAACCCCTAATGTTATGCCTACAGAATCTGTCAAGTTCATCCTCAAGGCCTCTGTTCCTAGACTGAAGAGATCTAGTCTACTTAACTACTCTGCATCTGGAACTTATTCCCTGTCTCTGATCCTCTTGTTTCCCTTCTCTGCACATTTTACAGCTGTTTGAGGGTTTTTTGAGGTCAGAGGCACCAGAACTTTATGCAACATTCAAGATGCAAGTGCCTTATTTTTGAGATATCAATACCCATCAAAGGTGGCTCATGGGTTAAGCACAACAGAAAAGAAGCATCGAAAAATTATCTGTTTTCAAAAGGCTTGGCCTTTAATTCAACTGTATTTGTAGAAGGACTTTTCTTTCACTGCTAGCTTCACTATCTTTTTAAAAACAGAACCTTCAAATTAGACCAGTAATTCAACTATTCTTATCAGTGACAGGGTCAAACACTAGAGAAGGCAAAGTTGTAGAGCACATAGTGATATAATATAATTTAGAAAACATCTTCCAAAACCTGTAAGTGTTCTATTCTTAACACATTAATATGACTTTTTTTACGTGCAGGAATTGAGAAGACTCAAGAAACCAAACCAATCTCAATGCCAAAGCCTTTGGAAAAAGAAGAGGACCACAAGATACCAAATTTCATATTTACAAATTGTTCTTCTATCTTCATGAAGGTAACAACCACAAGTAGATTAATTTCCAAGTATTTTCCTTTGTCACTGAAAAAATGATCTTCCACATTTACTGGACATCATCTGTTGTTACTTTAAAATGGAAAACACAAGCATGAGATATTTCATTCATCATTATGCCCTACATTTACCACACCCTCTTTGATTAAACTGCATTAAATTCTTCACATGCCAAAATGTCTTTTGATCTCAATAATCTTCATTAGCCATCAATAATGCTCTCTTTGAGCATTTGAGCTGAACAGGAACAGCAATTCAATCCCATCCTCCTTACAGCCAAGTGGCCAGAGATAACTTTCAAGGAAGATAAATTTCTGGCTTGCTCTCATCACTGTTCTCAGCAGCTCAACTACAAATGATGCTAACAGATATGAAATTTTAAGTGCCTTTCAGGAATTTCAGCAACTTCAATGTAGTAGTGAATTTCTGAGGCTATCTTGCCCCTAAAGTAGATTTCTGACCTTGACCACATTTTTTCTGACCTTTCATTGCCCAGGAACATCCTTTGTTCTTAGGTCTTGGCAGGGGTGAGAAAGAGCTCCATCTAATGACTGCATCTTTACTGGGAGGACTGAAGGTATGAAAATGCAAATATTATGCAAAATTCACAAGAACATAAATACAGCAACAAAAAAAAGAGTTACTTAAAATTAATAATAAGGAGAAGGACATATTGGGAGACTTGCAATTTAGAAAGCAATAGCTTGTTAAGCTGGCTTTAATAACAGCTTAGTTCATTACTCATTACAGAGTGACAGGGAAAATAAAGCTGGAGGAATTACTAATGATGCCAGAAGTCTGTAATATGCATTCTGTAGTTCCTAATCTCTTAAAACTAAACACAAAAAAATTTTAAAAACTTAAAGAGTAATCATCTGTTCCTAGTGCCTTGATTTCATATCAAATTGCCAGCAACAAATCCACTTATGGGGAATTTTTTAGTTCCTTTTCTGCAATACTTTAATTAGATTCCACCAATAAGTCTCTAAAAGAAACATAATTTATTTTCTCAAAGCAGTTAGATGACACTTGCTCTCTTCATGTGCCAACAGCCTTGGTCATCCAACCTCTTTCTGAAGCACTGGACACTGCTCTGCACTGCCCTGGCACAGCCTTTCTCTTGGTCAGTGCCTTCCAGGGTTGAGTATCAACATCACTTCCTACAAATCAGTGCTGTTGAACCTGCTATTCCAAAACCTTAAAAGGCTTTTTCCCCCATTTCTGTTAGAGATGCTCTTTCTGCAGACACTAAGGTGAAGCAGATCTTGAGTGACCTAACATATCCATTTCTAGAGAGTTCTGTTTTCATTCAGCTGAGTCCTGGTTTTGTCTGGGATAGAGTTACTTATATTCATAGTAGCTGGTACAGTGCTGTGGTTTGGATTTAGGATGAGAAGAATATTAATAAGAAACCAGTATTTTAGTTGTTGCTAAGTCCTGCTCACACTAATTCAAGGACTTTTCAGTTTCCAGTGCTCTAGGATCAGTCAGTGACAACAATTCAAACACACCTCTACAAGGCCAGAACACAAAATATTGGAAATATGTCTTTCCTCTGATAAAAACAAAATATTGATGAGAAGAGTCAATTTTCTATCAGGAACAGAAACTTCCCTGTCTCTGGTTTTGTGTGGAAAACATTCACTTGGAGCTCTGTTTGTCTGCTCTCATATCTATAAAGATACATAGCACACTTTTGGAGGATCAAAAAGTCTGCTTTACACTGTCAGGTAATTTACTGCATGAGCCTTATTGAAAATAGCAGGACTTAACTCTCAACAAGCAATTCAATATGCTTGCTCCATGCATGTCTCTGAAGTATCTCTGCCTACTTCATGGATGCAAACAAGTCTTCATTCATTACATGCATTAATGCACAGCTAAATATAGTGCTCTCAGAGCAATTGGATCTTCTTTCTGCCTTACAAATTTCTGACAACTCCTTAGCTGAATTTTGATGACAAAGACATTAGGAATACAATTTTGTAAGCAAAACTGTCACAGCAGACAAAAATGTCATCCCACTGGAATCATCAAAACGTGTACCTCCATGAAATGAGCCTGCTCCTGTAATAATCCTACTCAAGTAAATGCCTGGTATTAAAATGTAATCTGCCTCATTTAAAATGAGATCATAAGGTGTTAAAGAGTTGGTAAAGAATCCCAAATGCCCACTCATGCCCTTTTTCACTATTTCGGAGGAGACTGTACCGTCAAAATGGGAAGCACTAAAAAGTGTGATTTCCAAAGTGCAGGAAAGCAGAATCTAAAGGTGATGAGTAATGGTGCATCCACTGAAGCACTTGAATAAAAATCCTTTAAATCAGTGGTGCAATACTAGACCCCAAAATAAGTTCCTTGAGACTCCAGTGCAAGAAACAGAATCTTTTCTTCCTGCACACAGAGGAGATGCTCTTTCACCAGCCCTGACAGTTCTGGGTTCTACTAGAAATGTGCAAGCACACAACCAGTTTAACTGACTTGCAGCATCAAAACCTTAATGTACTTGTTCCAGAAGTTCTAGAATACATGAAAAAATCAATTAAATGAAGTAAAACAATCGTCTTTGAAGAATTTACTGTGCACTTTGGAAGGGCCCTGTAAAGGAAGGAGAACATAGTGGTTTACATTATCTTTACTTGCAGAGTTTCAGCAGGAGGGAAAAGAAAAGCAGAATCCCTCCTGCAAGTCTGTGTGTGGTTTGTAAATCCTACTGAAAGGAAGTGTCAATGACAAAACACACACCTGGGACAGGTAGGCACTTGCAAATGGCTGCCCAGAACAAAAAAAATAAGAGATAAAATAACAAAATTACCTATAACTGCTATTCCCTACCACTTCTTATTTAGTGGATAGGCAGTCTTGGAGAAGGGCCTGCTGTAAATCCAATTAAGTCAGATTCCTTCCAATTGTTTTAACTAGCTTTTGATAAGGCCTAGCTTTTAGATCTTACTATTCCTAATTACCAGGGCCACTACAGTGTTCCTTGAGGACCAACCAAGAATAAAACCCCACTGCTTTAAACACAATGCAAACAAACCCAAAGACATTCTTGACAAATCTTTGTGTATAATCAAAGATGAAAGAAGATGGGAGATAATCTACAATAACCTGTACCATTATCTGCTGCTTTGCCACCTGAAAGCCAGGCATGGCCAGTGGAAGAGGAAACATTTTTCTGTTCCAGCTGCCTTAAGCTATCGGAGAGCTGCTCAGGGAAGCTCTGCAACGAATGATGCAGGGAATTAAGTAAGACACAGTCATTGTGATCTTCCCCATTCCCTGCCTGCACAGCCAGGTAAAGGATAAGACCCTGTGCATTCAAACTACTCAGCAGAGTCTTTGAAGAGCCTGTGCAACCTGGCAGGGCAGTCCCGACTGCTTCCAGTTACTGCAAGGTAACACAAAGTACATTCTTTGGTAGTACCACAGAGGAAAAGTGCTTTCAAGGGACTTGAGAATATTTACATGCCAATCTCTCTAACCAACAAGAACAAAAAAAAAGTAAGGTAAAGTTGATGACATTCTAGTGAATTCCTGGTATGTCATGAGACCTTGTGTTGGTTAAAATATGCATTAATATGCATTAAAGAAGCTCTGGGGCATTCTTATTTTCAGCTGAATTATTGGCTCACAGCATGGCAGCCACTTGTAAAGACCTCACAGAAAATTATTCTGTATTTCAGAAGGGAAAAAAATAAAAAACAAGGGTGTATGAAACGACAGTGTGTCACTGTAAAACAACACCCCAGTCAGATCCAATCAAAGAACTGAAGAAAAACAAGAAAAGGCAGAGATTAGATTGATCCCTGAGTCAAGGAAAAAATCCGGGAGACAAGAACAAAATCCATCCATACGGCACAGAACAAACAAATCGTTTGCTAGAGTCCACAAGAAAGTGCACAAGATCTTATCTGTAGTGGATAATATGCACTCACACTAGTATTTGGTTTTGTACAATAGAACAGGTTAGAAGGTGAGGGAAGAATGGTAAGTTGGAACCAAACCAAAAAAGCCCCACCCAACCCAAACCACCAAACAGAACACAATTGATTTTTATCTAACACGCTCATTGTGAAGTGTTGTAAATCACCTTGCTTCAAGACAGTCAATCACAGCCTACGGGAACAATAAAGTTTTACAGCAGGGTAAGTTGAGAGGAAACAGCTTAGAGGAGGAGAGAGAAAATGTATTGGGAATAGAAAATCCAAGCACATCAAACATGATAGGATTGGTCTGGAGGGATAAGGGAATTAGTGTAGGAGCTAAAACAGCAGCACTGTTGAAGACATCTTTGTGTGAAGACTGAAAGATTTTTTTTCCCTCCTCCACAAGTATTCAACCAGATGGAAATAATCCAATGGCATCAAAGTATCAATAAAAGCTATTCTATCAGAGAGGAACACTGTTTTTCAGCTCCCCTTCCTCACACAGTTAATAGCAGCTATTTCAGTGAGCAAGCAGAAATTTATTTTTAAGGGTCATAATGGGTCATTACAACCACCTAGAACCTGAATTCGTAGGAATGCCAGGAACATGCAGTACTGTATTCTCCAAGATTCACATCCACAGACACCATGTAGGCTGTGCCAAGTAAACAACTCTTGAATTCACCCCAGTGCTTGCCCCAGAATCCTTATCCAAACTCACACCTTCACATACTTATAGCCTAGAAAACTGATCCCAACTCCTCTGTAACAATTTCCTAAACAGAGCATCGAGTCCCACGTGTTAGGTGGTTACACATTCAAATCTACACTGCCTCATTTGTTTAGCCCTTTTACCCACCGGCACTCAGACCCACAATCCCATCTTTTCACCCCAAAGAGCACCCTTTCCTTTAGTGCTTTCTTCTCTAGCCACATGAACGTAGCCAGCAAATCCCTTTCACAGCGAGGACTCGCTCTCCTCATCTGTATTCGCAGCAGCGGTCACCCGGAGAGGCTGCGGGGCCGCGCGTCGGCCATCGACCGCCGCGGGCAGTTCCTGTCACCAGCACTAAGTGCTCGCTTATTAGACAGGCAGGGGAAACTCGGGCCTCTGAGCAGCCTTATTTATCACAGAAACCAAGAGCTTGGCAACCTGAGGGGAGGAGGACGAGGAGAAGGAATTCTGCCAGGGTTGAAGGATGCCCTCGCCCAGGTAAAGCCCGTGATTCCCGAAGGGCAGGTGAAATAGATTATTTGCAACAGCTGGATTTCTAAAGAAATTATCTTTTAACTCAGTCTTTAACCTGAGAGTGAGCGTGGCCTTTGTGATTAGTGGCGAGCAACAAAGATAAAGAATTGTTGGATTAAGTACCCTTAAACTTACCCTTTTGGGATTAGGTATGCGGTACTATGGACTGCACTACAGCTCAGAAAATGGTTCTTGCAGAGGCAACAGAGCTGTATCGATTCCCTGGCATTCCTAAAGACATTTAAGGTCTGTAATAAAGTTTAATGAATGTAATGAAGCAAAGACCAGTGCCTTTCCTCTAGGGAGCTGAGCAGCCCCACACCTTCCAGGTACATTCATATCTGCAGTACAAGCAGATTTCTTTTTCTCATCCCTGAATAGTTTCCAACTGGCAGGAAATACCAGGGTGTCAACAGCTGGTTAATTACATACTTGGAAGGCATCATACATCACACATCCTAAACACCTTCAAGAGTCATTTGAGAGCTTGTCACCTTTACAGAAGATCTTCTGTGCTGGAAGTTAGATCAGCTTCCCAAAACCGCAGTCTGTACAGAATGGTCTGTTTCACAGAAAACTTAAGAGCTACAGTACAGTTGGAATCACACTCCTGCAGCCTGCAATACTTTTGATCCTAACAGCATCCAGATCAACAGCAGTATTTAGCAGCATAGCTTTAACGAAATGAAGTGAAGGAAGGGCAATGGAACCACCACCAAAAATAAACACCACCTGGTAAATAAACTACATTAAGAGATATCGGGGGAAACATTCTTAGTAAGATGCTTCACATACCCCAAGGCTGCCTCTCCTCCTCCTTCTTATGCACTGCCTTATCAAGGAGAATAAATTGGTTCAGATTACTTGCTAAAAATAGAACACATCAATAAAGCTCACTTCCACCCTCTTTAACCAGTTCATATTGCAGAAAATGTGCTGTTACAGGAAGAAGGTTTCAGCATGTAAGTCTATTTCCATCCCTTAGTCATGGGCACTCTCACATAAAACACTGAAAACACAAGTGGTGTGCCCCTACATTAAACCATTTTAAATAGTATCATTTCCCCAAATGTGAGGGAACAACTAATTTGGAACGGAGCATCACTGCTTTCAAGACCACTACAGCTGTGCATATTGCTAGGGATTCAGCTCCTCACATTCTGTGTCCAGATTTGAGGATTTTTGCCTACTTCTTCAATAACAGGGATTTCTTTATTGCTGATTCCTCATCATAAAAAAAAAGAACAGAAGTCTTTGAAGTCAAAAGTATTACTTAATTCTGTAATCACTCCAGGATAATAAGCATCTTTCAAGAGTGAAAAGGGATTGGTAATTTGAAAAAAATTATGTACCTTAAGATACACATAGACATGAAGACACCTACTTTGTATTTTGATTCCTCAACAACTTTGAAAACCTGACTTTTTCTCCTGTAGGCATCCAGCAGAAAACTATCCTTAATCCTTTCTTTTTTCTTCCTTCCTTTTTAAAAATCTCTTTTACAGAGCAATCTGACATTCTGCTGCCCAGCAGTGATATTAATCATTGAAACATTCCTGTTTCCCCAGTTTCTCTCAGAATCTGAGAATCTGTTATGTAAAAAGAGCAGTTGGCAAAACAGTTCTTACAGCTGCTCGAATGCCAGACTGAGATGCTGCTACAACCTCTTCCTTTTGCTGCCCACTCCAGCCCACCAAGGGAAAAAGATAAGGAGCTAAAGGCAGCTGGGGAAAAGTATATTTGCCTGGAAGCAGAAGTGCAATTTGTGAGCACAATTACACAAAGGTGATACTTTTACTGAAGTGCTGTATGGGATGAAATCATGGAGCACCAACTTCCCAAGCCATGCCTGCTTCCTGTTACAAGTTCCTTGAGGTTTTATGTCCAAGGCTCAGGGTGTTCAGAGGTAGATTTTTCACTAAGAGTGTGTATTAAGTTAGTGGCTTAGGACTGCAAGGTAACAAGACCAGGCAGTTTGAGCAATGAGTCTGGAAGAACTGTGATCTTAATACAATAGCAAATACTCAGTTTTCAGAGGAAAGTGGCATCAGTCTTGAATTCAAGAATGCACTAGAAGAAGAAGGGAGGCCTCTACTGCTGCTTTCTGTTTATCAAACCAGGTTCTGATGCCTTTTCACACAGATTAGTAATTCACACTAGAAACTAAATCGCAAAAATCAACAGCAACCAACTGAAAGCAGCATTACTCAATGCCAATAAGAAACATGGTATCCATCCACAGAAATCTTGCTGCTGAAAGCCTGACCCTGCTCAATTCCAAACACACAACCTAGTACCTTTGAACCAAGACCTCAATTTACAATTAAATGACCTTGGTTTAAATGGTTACCACTTGCCAATTCATCTGCTGTGATACTGCCTGTGTGATTTCAGCGAGAGTAACCTCAAGAAATATTAATTTTACCCAAAAAGTGAAGCTTAACAGGGTTACCTCAAACTGTCCTAGTTTGGGCCAAGACCTTAGTGCTATTTGATACCACCTTACATCTTTGCCAGGGCAGAGAAAGGGACTCTGGCTTTTTCTTATGTCATTGCTGTTTCTCATTGTTCTTCTCTCAGCTCGTGATTTTCACTTTTTGTGCCTCGAATTCTCACCTCCATCCCTGGAGCAGGAAGGAGGAAGGAAAGGGAGGAGCAAGAGAGCAGTGTCTGGTTTGGAAGAGCCTCGGTGGGGCACTGAGTTGGGAAATACCATTCCTAAACAAAGATACAAATACATAATGGATTATAAATGTAGACAGAGACCATCATCAGCACTCAGCTGATAGAAACCCCACTATGATACAAAACCCATCTGTCTAAAGACATGCATAGCACCAAGCTAGTACTGTTGTTAAAACAAAATGCCACCTAGGCGCAAGGCAAATTCCCAGTTTGGGGAGTTTTGTCTTTTAACAGGACCAGTGTACAGTGACATGAAAAATCTATTATTTTATTTCCCCATAAAAGAATGATGATTAGCAATGATGGTGGTGGACTCTGCAACTTAAAGGATGCTTTTCAGGGAGCAGAATGACACAGACTGTCACCAGGTCCAGCTCCTAGCTCAAAGCAGAACCAACTTAGATGCCAAATGGAAAGCTGGAGGCAAAAGAAAGACTGGCATAGGAAAAGGAACAAGAAATTAATGAAGGAGAAGTAGCAGGATAAA
Organism: Rhipidura dahli; assembly: GCA_013399225.1. Classification (NCBI taxonomy): domain Eukaryota; kingdom Metazoa; phylum Chordata; class Aves; order Passeriformes; family Rhipiduridae; genus Rhipidura; species Rhipidura dahli. The sequence continues at coordinate 305,715 of VXAC01001930.1, forward strand.
AGGGAGTGGGGAAGTACAGAATAACACTTGTTTGTTCTGAATTCTCATAATGATACTATACAGACTTCAGAGACCACAACTGCTGCTAAAAAGAGACCAGGTGTGGGCAGGAGAATAGAGAGATGGTGATGAAACCACCAGATCAGTGTCAGGATGAGAGGATAGGAAAAAAAACCAATTCAAAGAGTCAGAGAAAGGAGAGCTTTGAACTGGTCTTTTTTTTATTCCATAAGTAAACTCTGAATGCAGGTGCATCTCTGGTAGTAATTCCTATCTGCCAGGAAGTGCCTGCACCTGTCTAGACCTACAGCCAACATCAGATAAAGTCTCTTCTAAATGGGTGATAAGGGAAAGGAATCTCAGGAAGTCAACACCTAAGAACTTAATTTCACACTTTTTTCACTGCCTTCTCCCAATTCTTTGCTCCTGCTTGCTCTGAAATGGAAAGTGCCTACATCTCTGGAATGTATCTATCTGGCACCACTTCCAAAAAGCAACAGCAAGGTGTGACAGCTTCCAATACCCTACCAACCCTGATACACTTTCCCTGTAGGAGAAGTAAAGGCAAATATTCCATTAATAGAAGCGTCATAACAGTTTGCTGTGGCAGGGAAAAGTGCACTCTTACCTACAGCTGAAATGGAGCCCTGCCTGCACATACTCCATGGAACAAACAACACAGCACCACAACAAGAATGAAAAATTCTGTATCCAATTGACAGATAGAAGGATGCTGAAGTGGTCAAGTTGTTATTACAAACTGAAATTCATCAAGGATCAAGATGATTCTTTTACTAGAAGTCTGTCACTTAAGTATCTTTGTACTGTTCTAAATTCATGCTGTATTTTTGCCAAAGCCTCCAGATCTGATGACGTGTTTGTCTCCCAGCTGCCCAAGTGGGCACTTTATGGTGTCTGTCTCAGAAGGATGCCTCTCTTTACGGTATTTGATGTTTCCTGATGTCCCCCCCCCCAGCTAATCTAAAGTAGATTAAGTTTACTGGCCTAAGCAGCAGCAGACATGGTGCTGCTATTAAGTGAGATTTGGTAAATGTTTCTGTTAACTCTGTTTTCACATAAAGCTCTGGGAGCAAGGTCAGGAAAAGTGAGAGAATGCAACTTTTCTCTGAATTCCAGTTAGGCACCAGGCACGGGGGTTATTCAATACACTTCACTTTAAACCAAGGGTTTGCCATCTGTTCTGCACTCTAATTACAAAATATAAACCAAATATAACTCACTATTGAATCACAGAAAATAAGCTGTAGGAGATTTAAATTCATAGGGAAAGCTCTTTATTTAATGCAGAAAGCATCTGCAGAGTTTTTCTTATGTTATCTTTTAGGCAGTATAATCTAGAGAAAATGAGATTGCTTATCCAGGACCCTGACAAACACATTTCTGGAAAACTGGATGAGTCCCTGGGGTGAGATATTCAGTTTAGGAAAAATATGTTGCAGAGCAACTTCTGCATCAATTTATCTATCTATCCAGAAGTACAGGTATAACTATAATAAAAAAATTAATACAGTCATGATAATACAAGGAGGCAACTGGGGCAAGAATGTAAGAAAAAAAAGCCTTTATTAAAGTGATCGATAAAGTTTGCTATGAAAGTGAAAAATAAAAAAAAAAAACCCAAAACTCCTCATGGACTGGTTTTTAGTCATGCAATTTATCATTCTTTTATTTCTCCAACTACATTCAATTATAAAATGACACTATTTTAGTCTGTTGAGTGACAGAGTCTCACTGTAATGGAAACACAGATAGAAGGAACAGCTGAAAACAACACCTGGGTTTCTTACAAGCTGGTAACACTTGCAAGAAAGAGCAGCAAGAAAGGAGGAGTCTGGGGCTTCTCTTTGATCCAGCCTATTGTGGCTACAGGCAGCTCTGCCACCTGGGGTTGTACATCCTGCAGAATTCTGGAGAACCTTTAACACTCCAGTGCACTTTGACATGCAGATTCATTATAGACTGTAATATAATGAGGACTGGCAGCTGCCAAAGGAAAGCAGCCCTTACATCCTCCCCCACGACCAGGCAGCAAACAGCACTGTGGAAGCATCCTGACAAAATGGGCTGCTTCTGCCAGCCTGGCAGGCCCTGCACGACCTGGAATTTCACAGACTTGCAGCATTTTGCTTAATCAGGAGCTCCCTGCCTTATCAGATGAATGTGCCTAATCGCTATTTACTGAAGAGACACCTATCAGTGTTACACTTAATGAAAGCAGAGATGTGAGAAAGGAAGAGGCAAACATAAAGAACTGTCTTTGAATTCTGCACATTCAAACACAACCATTGCTTGAACACATCTTAATGCCCAGCCTATTTGTCTGTAACTGAGCACATTTAGTGAAACCATATCGGATGATAGCAGGGCAAGTCTGACAATAAAACCCTGCACAGACAGATGCCAGCATGGACTTGCTCTCTTACATGTAAGGAACTCCATACATTGATCACAACCCCTGTGATAAAACCAGGAGTGCTGATCAAGCTAAAAAGCATGTGCTAATCAGATCCACTGTGGATCATCTTCCCCAACCTACCTCTCATGTGCATCCTGGATTTAGGTTGCAGACACATGGGCTTTATGTCAAATCAGGTCTGCTTAGTTTGAAGGTGAGCAATGTAGCAATTGATGAAAACTACTGAAGGATGCTTCTGTCAGATAACTCACTCTCTAGTTCCTGTGTAAACCAGGAAAACAGGCTCTCCTAAGGGGTTGATAAAACTCCCCCTAGCACAGGCCCACTTCTAAGGGTTGAATTGGTAAGAGGTTTGAATGAGTAGAGCATTCTCTGTCAAAATATTCCCTACAATGCAAAGTTAAACAAAAGACAATTTCTAGAATTCTGAGCCAATAATCAAGAGATAACTTAAGACAAGGACATAATATCCACAACTGAGATACAGGAAAAATAGGCCAAAACAGAAAAGAGTTATCTTGGATACTTTCAGGGTATTACAGGTCTTGAATTTAAAAATACTAAGGGAAAAAAAAGGGGGAATAGGTAGGGGCTAAAAAGTTCACAAGCCCAAAAGCAGAAGCAATAAGGGCCTGTTCATCAATATGAGAAGCTCCAGTGCTAAAACAGATTAGTCAGAACAACTGCCAATACTGGAGGGCTTTGACAAGAGTCACTTCCTGAGCGTGGCAGAGTGACAAAAATCAATGGGATGCCATTTGGGAAGGACAGATAAGGGCATAACCACTTAGGGGGTTACGCTACTGAAAGATCCCTGTAACCTACAAAGGTAAGATTGAGTGATCAGAGGAAACTGTATCTTCAAAACTGCAGCTGAAGGAGTTCATGTCTTCCAGGAAAATGACTATCTTAACCTTCAGAGCAGGCAGAAAATGCCAGTGAAACCCAGATATTACTGGAAACTGTGAATTTTCCACACTGGTTTCAAGAGAATTGAAGCACCATTCTGGGTTTTATATACACACTCTTAACATCCCCAGATAAGACAACCATCAATGATCTGGAGTAATTCCCCATGTTAGGTTTTCTGCACCTTCCTCCAAGGTGTCTGGCACAGGGTTTAGATAAGACAAGGCCTGTCCAACCAAACACAGTAATGCTTGTGTGATGAAAAATGAATGCCCCACCCCGTCCCAAAAAAGGGAAAAAGTTGAGGATATAGCTGATGTGGATCCAGAACAATCATAATAACAATACTAAAAATCTGTTGCAATAAAACCATCCAAAGGAAATATTTTGATTCAGATTTAGACTCCTACAGACAAAGAGAAGGGAGACATTCATCTAAGTGACCCCTTATGTAAAGACAGATTCAGTAGCAAACCTTCTTTAGGATCTTTTCCCTGAAGAAGATGAGGAGAAGCTGAAAACAATAGGGAAAATGCTGGGTTAAAGTCACAGAGTCAAGGCAGCTCAGAGCAGTAATCAGATTGCAACAGCAGCACTGGTTCTCCTCAGTGATGCACTGAGGAGGAAATCACAGTGCAGGCAAGAACCATGCTAAGTACTGTTGATTAAAGGTTTGGGAATGATAAATAAGAAGGGTGCTTTAGAAGAGACACAAATCAAAGTTACACTTTTAAAGTGTGAATGATACATGCAAATTCCAAATCAGGTCCTCAGCACTCCTTCCTCACTTCCTCAACACCTAAACCTGGACACACATGAGATCTTCCTGCTACTCACAAGTTTCTTCAGACAATGAGTGATGGCAAAAGGATCTGGCTCCAACAGCCCTGGCTGGTGATGTAACTTCTCAATAACCAAAGTTGCATCATATGTGCAAACGAAGGAGCAAGTTTGGTGTCACAGTCCACAGCACCTCCATGGGATATGACACCACCACAAGAAGTGGGAAGAATGCTCCACAGGAACTTGTATGTTTAACCCTTTGAAGACAAATGACTTTCACAACCAAGTGACCTATAGCATCCATAGGTGTGGGATGGAAACTGTCCCAGGCACATCACCAGACACTTTGACTTGCAGAAAAATAAAAAATACACCTTCAAGTCTGTTTATACCAAATGTTGCCAGAACACCAAAACTAAGAATTTGTTAGAGACTCACTCCAACTACAGAAGTGCTGCTGCCTCTGTCCCTCTGACTCTGCTATGCTCTTTAACAGGTATATGCTCCTCTGAAACACAATTTGAAGCAGGGGCAGCAAGTGCAGAGGTTTCCAAATTCAGACTACATTTTACATTGTTTCTGTAAAGTTGTTTTCACATTTTATGAACCTGGTCAACTGACTCACAAGTAAGCATTTTTAATAGCTTATTCAGCTCTGCATGACAGCAGAATTAAACTCTCCCAGTTGTATGATCCTTCTGTCAGGCTTACAGGTAGTAGATTAGAAAGAACAGTTAAGAACTTAGGATCAAAGGTAATTAAAAAAGAGTGCCATGTATAAACAGTATCTAGATCACTGCACAAACCCTCTCGAGTGTCAAGGGCAACTACAAAGTTCAAGCCAGTAACAAAACTTCCTGATCAATTAATAACATTCTCAAAAGAAGCAGACAGCAAGTTTCAGCTTCCCAGAAGAGAGCACCTAACAATAAGGGACAAATAACCAGGGCAGAGCAGAAAACTTAAGAGACAGCTTATTAACAGCATTTTCTTGGTGATAAAATCTTAGGGATACACAGGTCCTCCAGTTCAATGGTCCCAGGTGCTTCTTCTCAAAACTCCAGAAAGTAAAGTCTATATGAATGAAGTAAGAAAAAATAAAACCAGGAAATCCCTGTCAACAATATTCATGCAATTTTCACCTAAAGAACAAACCCACCAGTGTGTGCCTGCAGAGATGGAATAAATTGCCAACAGAGGCAAAAGAGTAAAAACTGAGGTCAGAAAGGGGAAGTTCCAAAGCAGAGACTTGTGTAGGGGTAAGAGGATGCCCACCAGCCCAGCAGCACCCATAGAAGCAGTGCAGCAGTGATATTTCTCCCCTGCAAGTAATTTGTAAGACTGGAGATATATTCTCAGATTACAAAAGTTACTAAAATGATTTGAGACGCAAGAAGCCCGAACCCTCTGCAGCTGTCTTTTAAGCAGAGCCTATTTTGTAGTTTTCATAAAAACAAACCCAATATGAGGTGCAGCAGTAGGCACAGAGGTGGGAGGTGAAAATTAAATGCAATCTGACAAAAGGTTATCACAGTGTTACAAGAAAACTCAGTCTTGCTGTGCCATTCTCAAGACTTTTCTCACTTGAAAAAAAGGATTTAAGCAGACAATTAGAAGCAGAGCACCCAAGACTACTGAAACTACTCCAGCCTTCTGCCTTTCATATAAATCTTAAATTATGTGACACCACACACAACATGGTTAATGCTTCTGCTCAGACTTGACATTTGCTAAGACAATCACGAGTTTGAAATGGGAGAGGTGAGGACCCACTTTCTCAAATTCATGTCACAGTTGCCTTGTTCAAGGGCAAAGCTCCTCCTGCCTTCTGCAGGCAGAGGAGAGAGACTTGAAATTAAACTTCAAAGGATTCAAACCGTGTTCAGCTGTAATGGAAATTCAACAGGACATGGATATTTAAGTCATATTGGTCGGTCCTTTTGAACACGCCAGGCTCAAAACTGTCACTGTCACAAAATCTCCCCAGTGTGGATAACTCAGTCACCCCCAATACTAGAAATTATATAGTAATTAATGACCAAAAAGTGACAACAGCTTGAAGACGTTAAAGAAACACACAGGCTCTTCAGAAGTTAAGAAAGACAGAGGCCCTTCAAACACCTTCTTTTTTCCTTCCTCCTACCATACGTATATAGCTTTACACTCTACATGACACAGACCCAAAGCACAAGTCTTTGGAATGCCTTCACTTCCAGCTATAACATCTGACAATTTTTTCTCTTCTGGCATAGCTATTAACCACCTAACAGCCTGGAATGGCAGCTGTTAGATAATAGCTTTGGTAAAGAGATACTGTGTTCCAAAAGACTAAAACTCTGGCTCTTCTTGAATCTTTTCCCATTTGATATATAAGAATTTTTCTTAAAATAATGTATTTATTTTTAAGCAGAAAAGTAAATTAAGAAAACTCTGCAAACAAAACCAGTCTAAAACATTACTGATTTTCTTTAACCTCCTTCAAATTTTTAAAAGCAATGTCTGTATTAGACAACAGAATTGTAGTCTCACAGCTGATGACCTGCAGTTGAGCTGTCTGACACGAGCAAAATCACTCTCCAGTGAGGGAGATGAGCCCTGGGTCCTGCAGCACAAACATGGCAATGGTGGCTGTGCAGAGGCCTAGACTGAGCTCACTGTATTGATCTTGAGCAACTATATAGAAACATGGATTTTCTTTGACGATACTGCTCAAGTGGTTTTCTGAGAACAAAAGTATTTATTTTCATGACTCGGGTATCGTTTTTATTTGGATAGAAAGGGAAATTGTTTGTTTTAAATCTTTTGAGACTTCCCCAGTAATGTTAGTGATAATCTTCTATTTTATCAAAAAGAAGCAAGAGTAAGTAAATAGCCTGGTTTGTGAACTGCTTCCCTAATATGCAACCTGCCAAAAAAGTCTACTGAGACTTCCTATTCCATGATCTACGGATCTTGGTAAAGTAATTACTTTGTATTACACCCTTGTTATATATATAGTTCCTCTCATCTCTTAACTTGTATTATTTATTTCATGAAAATTTATATGATCTTCTCTTAATATCCCAAAACATTCATATAACTTAATGTGTATTTTCCCCCCTAGAACAAAATCCACCTGTCCAATATATACACCTACTGTTTGGGTGTAATCATTATAACTTCCAAACTTGACAGATTTCTAGGTTCCACTGCTGTCACTTGTTATTCCAAATTCTAAGTGAAACAGGATCCTGTTAGCCAAAACTGAACACCCACTCACAAAACCTCAGTTATCTCACTCTCTCATACACATCCACACACACATGCAGTGATGAAATGGTTCAGATAAAACAAATAACTCTACATTTCACACAAAACAAGAGTATGTCTGAGTTGAATATGTAGCTGCTGCTTCCTGGGTTTCTTTTAAGCATCTGCTTGTCCAGGTCAGGACAAAATCAGCAGCAGCACTGAACTGTCATAACAAAGTCTTTCTAAACCTTTTGCAAGGCTCTGGAGATCTCAGAACACATGTCCAGGACTTCGATAAACTTGTAAAATCTTCCTACTGCCCCTTTTTACAAAGCTCAGCTTTTCCTTACGAAGCCAACCTCTTCATGTGCTGGAAAACAGCCTCACTCCATGATACTGGTACATACCAGTACACACCTCCACATTCCCACTGAGCCCTCGCAGTGCCAATGCCATCAGCGACAGCAGTGCCAAGATGAGCAAGGCTGTGCTTGACCCTGTAACTGCAACACCACAGAGAGGCTCTGCCCCCTCTCCTTCTCACCATTCCCTGTGCAGAAGAAGATGTACAAGTATTGACTGGCACAAGGACATCTCCCCAGCCTGAAAGACACAACACTGAAGCCCCTCCCTTAAGCAATGCTGGCACTCCCTGCTGCCCACCACAGCTCCTGCAGGGGGAACTGTACAGCACCTGCGCCTGGGATTCAGGAGCTGCGGGCTGGACAGCCCAGTGCAGCACAGTGATGGCTTCTGAGCACCATCTGAGCCCTCTGGCACTGTCTGCCCTGTCTTTGGCAGCAGAAGCCACATAAACTTTGCAGTAGAGTCCATGGGTAGCTGAGGCTTAAAGGTTTGGAGCTGATTAACACAGCAAACCTGTAGGGAAACCAGCTGTGCCCCTGCAGCTTCCCCACTTTATCCGTACTGTTTAGAAAGAAAGGACAAAGCATTTGGCAACAGGGGCAAGAGCCTAATTCAGGAACCTAACAAAGCAGGTGTAGCTGCAGAGACAAAACCAAAAACCAAACTAAAACTACAGTGTGCAGCACTGGATCTATGAACAACCTGACACATAGTCAGAATACAGGTTAAACCGGACTGATATTTGGGGGAAATGGACCTGTTTGGAAAACCAGAGGAAGATCTGACACCTCTGCTGAGCAACTGAAGCAGTCCATAACAGCTAATGACATCTATGATGAGAAAAAGATGGCTGTTTCACTGAGCATACTGGGAACTTAAGCCTGTAACTTGCTGTGCAACCTACCAGCTGCTGTTACACCAGCAGACAGCAAAGCATGTGCCAAGACTATGTGAATCCTACAGAGCTCCCAGCCCACTGACACTGTGCAGCCACAGAGCCTTTCCACTTTTACAGACACAGTAAAAGAGGGGAAAAGATCCCAAAGCTCAACACGTGGCTGAAATAAAAAAATTAACAAAGCATTGCCAGTTCTGACAAAACGAGATGATGCACAAAGAGGATTAACTCACAAGCAATAAGCAAAGGGAAGCAGTGCAAAACCAGATACTGATGGCATCAAATGTGACTCTGAAGCATCCAGGTCTGGCCCAGATCTCACCAGCAATATGGAGCATTTGTGCAGCTGCTCAGCCACGTGATAAGGGCAAGTGCACATGCTGTACCAAATGGTGTACAGTATGGCACCCCTCATTGCTTTCAACCTGCACTTTCTTTCTTATGCTTAGCAACTTTTCATGCTATGTCTATGCTAGGGAGCTGCAATATTATTACTTGAACATTTCCAGAACAAAAGCAGGCTATGAACAGAACAACGTCAGGGTGTGCTTGCAGTGTCACAATTTCATAATGCAAACGAACCTTAGGTCAAACGTAAACCCTGGAGGAAATGTAAAAAATGGCAATGTATACAGAAGTTGTAAAAATCTCATGGAATTAAGATTATACTCTTACAGAAAGATATAGAGGGACATGAGAAAGTACAACCAGCTGAAGAAGAATGTGCCAGAGAGCTTTGTACTTCTTAGTTGGGCAGTTACATTTGGAGCCCATGGAAAACAGGGTACAAATGCCAAGCCCAGGAGACAATAAAGTACTTCATTTATATATATATATACTCCTCCAGCTAGTAAGGGTGAGATTCAAAATGAAGGGCCTTCTGCTGTTCTTGTAATTTCACATCAGAATTACAGAGTTACTGAAATGGATTTGGTTGCAGAGGGAGCACATGCCCAGGGAAATCCACACTGCTATCGCAGCGAAGCCGACGTGTAACTGTCAGCAGCTTGTGCTAAGCTGGGAACTGAATGGGTTGGATATTACTCTGGAGAGAGAAATTTCAACTGCAGTGACAACGCATGAAGTATCTCCAAGCTCCAGCCTCAAAATAATAACTTCTGGGTTGAGCAAGTGGAACTTAAAGGAAGATACCAGTAGCTAAGAAATCAAAGGAAAACAAAACCTGTGTTTGATGCAAGACCAGTGCCTTAATCTTGAAATCCTACAGAGTATTTGCTGAGAAATAAAGGCAGAAGAAATTCAGTACTTAGAAAATGCAAGAATTTCATCTACAGCTTTACTGGAGTATTGAAACATCCCTTTAGTGTCAGCAGTGAAAAAAAAAAACAAACCTGGAACTTCCCAGTATGTGTTTTTTCAGGATTACAATTTAACCAATACCATAAGTGGAGACACATACTCTCCTCAGTTACAGGACATTTTTCTCAGTGACTCTTAGTCGATTTTTCTCCAAGAATTATCTACCTAAAACCTATTTACAAAGGGAAATTGGAGAGAGAGAATGGGTATGTGTTGTAAGTAACACACAAGAGCATATTCAAGAAGACAGACTGGTGAGAGTATGGTAAAAATGTTTCAGGTCCTGCGAATTTACCCAAACAATAAAAATTGAAGTTGTCATAAATTACACACAGGATTTCAGTGACGCTTATTCAAATAAATACATCCTAACTTACTACACTGTTTCTTTGCCTCTGAGTTGAGTCTGAGACCTCCCTGTGGCACTGGAGCAGTAATTCTATCTGCTCTCTGATCCCCCTGAAACACGTATTGTTTTGCTGCCGTGTTATTAGGCCTTTTCAGAATGCAGTAATGCTGACACAGAAAAGGGATGAAAGAGTTTAGCCTGGAACATTAAAGACACTCCCCAGTTTGGCTACTAAAACCATTGTGATCGTGTTTACCTCTGGATTCAGCCTTCCCCAGCAAGGAGCGCCAGGAAAAGCCTGACTGAAGAGAAGCAGTGCAGCTGTGTACTCCAGCTGTGACAGTGAGCTCTAACACACCACCCAAGAGGCACGTGGGGATCCCTTAGCACATCTGCCAGGGAGAGGAGGGCAAGACACAATGCACATGTCCTCTCTCCATGGTACAAACTAAATCCCATCACTGACACAGAACGGGGAACCACAAAAACTTGAAAACGAGCTCTTACTGGTTATAATGATGAATGGACTCATGCACACTCAAATTGTTCCTGGTTTTCCTTGCACTGAAAGAGCAGCTAAAAGCTCTCAAGGTCTCTCCTTTTTTGCACCAGACTTTTATTACCATACACTGGGGCTTGCCAACACCAGAAAAGTACTAGTTCCCTGCAGAAGGGGAAATGTCTTGTGGTTGGAGGTCCTGAAATGACCCATGAATAAACAACAAAATAACATCTGCTTTTTCATGTCCAAAGATGCTTCAGTGTATTCTCTGGTAGTGGCAGCATATGTATATAGGTCCTGTATATAGGACCACTCCTGTGTCTTTATTTTAGCTTACAAAGTCATTCTAAAACTATTAAGTATTCTGCATTAATATAGTAAGTACAAAGCAGATGGTAGACGTGTTAAAACTCCAGCCTTCAAGGATTGGAACTTGTAACAGATTGCAAGTGGCAGTGAAACTCTATTCACATCCAGAGTTCAAGTTATTTTGTTCAAGAAAATGGTATTATATATGTCACCCTCATCTCCTTCCCAGGCTGCTACAGATGAATTAGTGAAAAGATTTATTGAGACATAAATAAGCAATTTGTCCGACAACCTTGGATGAATGTCACTTACAAAACAAACAAGAGTACAAATGTTCAACTGGCCAATATGAAGGCAGGCTGTTTACAAACATTTACGAACTTGTCAGGAGCAACGTGGTAGATAGCACACAACTGAAAATTAATTTATTGGGGGACTTTAGGACAAAAGTAATGTAATAAAATGGCCACGAATAACCACATCTAAAGTTCTAGTTTCTACCAGGGGAAAGAGGATAATAAAAAACTGCTACTGAAAGAAAACCAAGAAATTATTTGAATGCTTCAGCAATTCACAACAAACTGGAGCTCTGTTTCATGTTTTATAGAAGATCCATAAGTCCATCTCCCCCATTATATACCTTCAAAACAGCCAGAGGTGAATACTGAGGGATTAAACAATGTCAGCAATGTCACAGAAATGCTCTACAGCAAGATGACCTAGAGAAAAATCCAAATGTTCAACAAAACCAAACACACTCATGTATAGTGCTTGCCAAGGAAACCTGCAGCCTTGCCACTACTACAAGTGCCTTCCAGCTTGTCATAGGAACTGCGACAAGACTGGAAATTGCAAGTACCACTAATGGGAGAGCACAGCATGGGAGGGGAGAAACCCTTAGAACTTCTGAAGCCCAGGACTGCCTCCTATGGAGGAAGACACTGAGCCTTTCCAAGCACAGCAGCACAAAGAGGAACTTGGTCATGGTGCTCACAGAGTAGTGAATGAATGCATTTACTGAGAATATAACATTTCTCTGTGCTCTCCCTTCTGAACAGTGTGTAAGACAGCAAGGACAAAACAACGGGCAATTGAAGAAGGAAGGACATTCAAAGTGCAGAACAAGTTGGAGCCACCATCTAATTCTGCCACAGCAGCTGCTGGCTGCTATCTAGTGTGTAACTGTGTGTGTGTGTGTGTGTGTGTGTGTGTGTGTGTGTGTGTGTGTGTGTGACTCAATCCCACACAGCTCAGAGAGACTCAACGTTAAGATGACACAGACCAATACCCACTGAAGCTGCTCTCTATTCTAATTGCCTGGGAACAAATAAAGTTGTTATGGCCAAGGAAAGAGTAAAAAGGGCTCTGTGAGGAATCTGGAAAAGCAAGTAGGGGAAAAAAAACCACAACCAACCAAACAAAAAACCCAACAAAACAAACATCCAAAAGTTTTGAAGGTCTGTGTATAAAAACTTAAAAGACCGAGTCATTCTGGTCCTTTGTCATTGTATATCAAACCCTGTGCCTCATTCAAACCACTATTTCAAATGCACTGGATCTTTAGAGCAAGCCTCAGCAGAAACTCATGTAATAAGGCTCTGCACGCATTCACACTTGACACAGGCAGGGAGGGTTTTTTGGAGGGTGTTGTTTTTTTATACTGAAGACAGACTTAAGATGTGTTTAGGTATGACAGTCTAATTACAGGCTGCAATTTCAATTTCATTTACTTCTGTTGCATCTTGTGATGGCTTAACATTTCCCAGAGAAACAATTACAGGACAGTACTAAGAATACAATTTACTGTCTCCAATCTTCATGAATATGCAGAATTCATTCCACCCAACGCCACATTTCATTTCTGACCCTGCGGTGTTTACTTTACACTACAAATATCAGAGACAAGTGTCTTTATACAATTTATAGAGATACTGTATATTATTCAAACCTGTACAAATTTGCAACCTTAGCCAAAAGTTCAGTTCTAAATAAATAAATCACATTGTAGTAATAACAGCTATCATGATTTAAACAATAGTGTCTGGAGACAAACTGAGCCTGGGATTTTATCCTTCTGTATACTCTGTGGATACAGAGTTGCAAATAATCCCCTGGCCAAAAGGTCAGGGGATTGTTCTTCTTCTAAAATAAAGACACAAAGAGGGTGAAAGGGATGTAACACATGGGTAGAATAAACTATGAGGTGACAGCATATGTTGTAGCAGTTATAGTTACTCCAGTTTTGATCATGGCCCCAGTGATGAGAAATCCTGTGTAAAAAAGAAGCACTGGCTAGCCTTCAAAAGTCTTCAAGCCAAGAAAAGAAGGAAGAGTAATAATGATGAAAATTATCTCACCAGCCTTTTTCTTCCTCTGTGTAGGTCAAATTATTGGCTGCAATAGATTTAGTATCTGTCATTGTCCAGAAAAGGGAATTATGTTTGCAGCCTTTTGAGTCACTGCTTTATAAAGGTCAGTTTGTCCACGCCTGCATGGCCATATCCCGTGGGTCTACCCACTGCTTATCAACATGACAGCAAACGTACCTGACTGCTATGAAACTGCCCTTGTCATGAGCAACAGCAGCAGAAACTGGCCCACAGTAAGCAATTTGAAAATAGTATCTATTATATGGTCAACTTTAATGTATTTTTTTTTTGCTCTATTAACAGCCTTCTGAACCTGGTTTCCTAAGGAAAAAATAAGATTATGAAAAAGGATTGTGTTGGCTGATTATCTCGTGAATAACCTGTGAGCCCATTTCCCACTGTTAGCCTGATCTGACAGATAAGCATTCTTCTAAAGTCATTAGCTTCCTAGAAGTTTTCAGGTGGTATACATTTAGATAGCAAGTGCAGCCCTTAGCAGTGCCTTCACCAGGGGATACGACTCCAGCATGATCCTCAGTCCCTATTAGACATCAGGATTCACACAGCAAAGGGACTGTATGAATGGTGCCACTCTGGAAAAACCTCTAATTGGTGCCCATACAAATCAGACATCAGGTAATACAATTATCTCTCTCACACTTGAGATCAGCCCTCAATAGTTCTGCTTCTCACAGAAATGCCTTTTTTTTTTTGAAGTCTGTAATTCCCACATCAAATGACTCTCCTTTCTTTAAAGGCAACGCTCCTCAGAACGGCATCCTCAGAGAACCCTTGGAAAGATAAGGTGTCAATCACACTGAGCAGTTTCTGGAAGGGGCAAGTAACAAAGGAGAATCAGAAACTCAGAGGCAGATAGAGAAAACAACATTCTGGGGCAAACTTCCCATGTTTTAATTACACAAAAGCAAAGTCTGCTTTGCTGATTAATCAAGCTTTTGTTTGTCACTATCCACCTCTTAGACATTTTAAAACACACAGCCTGTTTTACTCCCAATGAAACTTTCTCCTCGGAGCAGCACCCACTGGTAGGGATGTGACCGAGGTGCGCAGAAGAGCACCCAGCAGCTGCTCCATGGGATGAGCTGCAGCCCTTGCCCATCAGAGGAGAACATGTGCACACAATCATGATGAAATAGGGGCCCTGCTTTTAAAATGGCTTACTGCTCTATTGGTAATTTGTTTTCCACTAACTTAAGACTGAAGCCAAGTGTAACCACAAAACGATTGCTGCCCTCAGCCACTAACAATCTGTAGAGCTTCTGGCTGTTTTAACCATCAATCTCATTCAGCTGACTGATGGAGGATGCAGATGAAGGACAAGGAATCCACTTCAACAAAATCAGCTACTTCTCTTACAAAATTCTCCACGTTTCAGCTAACAACTCTTCTCAAGCTAATAATGTCAGATGGTTTCCCAACAAGGTACAGTGAAATGAAGAGACACCCCTCTGCCTCTACCCAAATTTGGCCAGGATCACTCAAACACAATCCAGTGCCCCATGGTGCATTTTCAGATCAAGCTGTTCCTTTCTCCAGCTGTCCTGCGCAGTCACTCTTCCACATATTATAAACATTTGCATAGTTCTTACAAGACAACCTGTGCTGCTGAAGTGCAAGGAAGTAAAATTATGCCAGTAATGAGGGATTTCTCATTTTCATTACTTCCTCTCCTTCTAATTAAATGTGAGTAATGTTGGCAGTATCACCAGTGTGCCAGGCCAGCAATACTCATTAGTGCAGAGCTTCCCAAACTGTGGTCCATGAACCACTGGCAGCAACAAAGGAAGAGACCCAGAGCTGGACCCTAGGATCAGATTAAACAGGTGCTTGTGGTTTTTCCCACACAGATCCTGGTGCATTCATTAGTGCTACCCACCACTTCCTTGGCTCTGTGTTTCCACACATTTCAGATTTGCACTTTGTGTCTCACGAACCAAAATAAAGCATTCCCAGGGCTGTATGGGTTGGGAATTTAATACGAACCAAATGGCAAAAGAAAGCAAAGTGCCTTCTCTTCATCCCGAAAGGTGAAAAGCAGAGCTCCAGCTGCTCATTTCAGCCTTAGCATGCCCAGTGGATGGCAACTTCCAAGTTTTCAAGAGAGCAGAGACTATGTCCCTGGGTCTCCCTGGGTCTTTGGGAGACTACCCAAGGAAATTAGAGCTCTCATAGAACTTTCTGAGGGCTTTGACTGCTTTGTAGTGCATATAAATGTAATATGTTTTAACAAGAAAAGGAGACACATGCATAGAAATAACTAATGGTAAGTTTGATAAATAATAAACTTCTTTGCCTCCTTTCTTTTTGTTGCCTTCTCCTCTTTATAACTAGATTTCTAACAACAGCACTTTGCTGTTGAATTTCTCTGTTGGTTAAAGCATTACCTGAAGACTCAGCTATAGTTATTCAGTTAATTGAAGGGAAAATTGCTAACTCTCTAGGTAGTTTTCCCTAGCACAGGATCTAAGGAAAGCACAAGTCACTGGAAACACAAGAACAGTTGGTGCATTTTCTTTTTTGAGTCTTAAAGGTTTGGGAGCTGAAGTTGAAGCAAGTGGGGATGCTGCATAAGTCAAGGGGATTAAGGGAATGACATTTTTCTTTCTACAGCACTCTCTCCTTTAGGATAGATCCCACCTTTTTTAACAAGAAAAAAAAAAAAAAAAAAAGAGAAGGCACCAGAGCCTTGGATTAAAAGCACAGAAAGAAAAAATGAAAAAATGTTCCTTTTACTGACTGTAAAGAAGCCCTGGATGTCTGGAGGACAGAATGTGGAAAACAAATGTTCTTCCCTGTGTATGTCACAGAGAAATACAAATATCTCATTATGAAATAAAAATATTCTGCTCTGTGATCATCTGAGGTGCTCTTCAGTCTCGAGGGTTCAGCAATTCAACAAACCAAAATCGAAGTCCATAAAAATGAATGAAGCCAGGCAAGTATTCTGTATCAGGTGACAAAAGTTATTTTGGGAGCTCACAAACCAGTGAGTGCAGTGTTACAATGATGGCTCCTCTGCATATGGCACTATTCCAGGAAATGGCCTCTGAATGGCAATTCCCATTAGAGAAGCAGTGCTGCTCTCTAATATTGTTTTGCCCATGTTTCAGGACCTTAATACCCCAGAGCAGCTGCAAATGCACCAAGAGCAATTTGCACAGGACTCCTCATGGAGAAATGAGCTATTCTAGCAGTATCCAGCTCTTTTCTCTACATTAATAGCTGCTAGTCTGCTGTACCAATGGACTGATTCCGCATCAACACTGACAAGGCACTTCAGCCTCTGACACTTGGGAAGGAGCTTTGTGTTCCCTTTAACCATCGGGAAGGGGAGGAGAAATTTGCTCTGTTGTCACAGTTATATGACAGCTTTTAAACATTTTACAGCATGAGCACAGCTCCTAATCCAACAAAGCTTGCCAGGAACATTTAAAATCAAGGTCTCAGAGAATTTGCTTCCTACAAATTCACCAGTATTACAAGAAAAGGATCTTTTCCTCAGAAATGTAGCATCAATCCCATTGGAGTTGCACAGGGCTGAGGACTGTTTTCTGCCACACTATGGGAAAGACAGCTGAAAGTACTGGGAAATAGGCTGTAGGAATCCACAAAATGTACTGGAGTTAATGAATAGGAACAGGAAGAAGATGATGAAAATATGATTTCTGATGAAAATCAAAGCATTTTCTCAAAACAGAATCAAAAGCAGGGACAAGCTGTAATAGGCATTTAATTAATTTAATGCAATGACTGCTCTCAATACATGTAAAAAAAAATCCTCTTCCTATTTAAACCGTTATCTGTTACTAACCAACTACCTAGAGAAGGGTAGAGAAGAAAGATGGAACCAGCAAAACTTCTGTGAGCATGTATGCAAAGAAAAATTCTATCTTCTTGCAGAGATGCTTTTCCTTTAATTTCACAAAGTAAAACATGACAGATAACTGAAAACAAGATGAAAAACAAAACAACAGCATCATCAACCTGTAATCATTCTGATTTCTGATCACTAGAAATGGAAATTTTTTTCTGCTTGTACTAAGGAGAGGCTAGTCAGTACCTTTAAAAATCATCTCTTTTGAGTTACTTTCTCCACTGTGAGAAGGTGAAGAGCTGCATCTATTATAACTACATGCTGTGCAAACCTCATTTGGACATGATCATCATCCATCACTCCTGCTGTGCAGGTAGCATGTGAAAGGGAAACAAAACAGATCGTGCTGCAGTGTTTGACACCACCCACTCCCCTGCTCGTGTGCTTCAGTTCACCAAGAGCCCAGTTGTCACACAGGTATTCTCTTTTTGGGACCCCCATCTTTTCTCTCCCTCCAAGCACAGCTTGGAGCAGCTCTGATGGCTTCAGGGAAGAGACAGAAGCCTTTCTCTCTCTCCCACAGCATTAAGGGTTTCCTACTGAAAAGCATTCCAAAGATATATTATTATGTGCAACTGTGCCTCTGTAAATGAACACACCTTGTCTTTGTAAATACACAGACATTACTTGCAGCAGTACCTCTTCTTATCACATGGATATGTTTCAGTGGAAGATGAATATTGCAAGAGCAATCAGACTGTGTGTATCCTTTGAGGCAGTGCTGTGCACAGTCCTGAAAAGAGCTATTAATGCCAGCATCCTACTGCTTTTCTCTAGCACACACTTCAACTGTCAGTGCTATCTATAATCTCAACCAGGGACAGTCAGGAGAGGCACAAGACTTAAAAAAGCAAAAAAGATAGTGTTTGTCTTTTTCAGAAAGGTCTGGAGTAAGCTGCAATAAATATTAGATGATTTTTAGGGGAGCAGCAGCAACCACAGTTAGCCTTGAAAGACAGAATGCAGCCTTCACAACACTCTTCCTGCCAGCTTTACCTAGGATGCAAAGAGAGCACCCTCCTTGTGTTTCACAGCTCTGGTTATTGCTGTGCCAGTTCAGGGGAGTTGCACTAGTTTATCACATCCTGACTCCTGGTACGACTCAGGTCAGCAGAAGTTGCCTGCACTTTGTGTTTTGTGATGCACTGCAGCACGCCTGGCTTTGAACAGCTGTACAGCAGCGCACACTAGAGAACAGCTCTTTGCATCTCACTCACAGCCCACCGAGCACCTCCAGCAGCTCACGAGAGCACAGACCATCCGTAACACAGACACCGTAACACCCAGCTGCAAACACACACCCCCTCCGTGGCACTTCATAATACACCTTATTTCCCTCAGCATGATAGTAAGCCACTTGGGAAGGACAAGCCATTTAAAGCCACCTCCTGAGGATTTTGCAACAGACCTTCCCATGCAGGATTCTGGACAAGAAACACTTGAACTAGAAATCCTGTCCTGCCCTAGCAAACACGCTGCTCCCACAAACAGCATTTGTGACCTGGATCCCCCCCACTGCACTTCTTTAGTCTCCAGCTGCAGCCCACACTCCATTACATGGGAGTGAAGTGCCCAGCCACCCTTGCTGTTGACAACCACCTCATTTATTAAAAGGATGATGACACACGCATGCCTCGTAGTGATTTGATAAGCTCCTGCCACAGCGTAGCAGCCCCAGAAGCAGAGAGGAGCGCTCTGCTCTCTCTCCACCCACGTCTTCAACAGGGAATGGCAATGCCAGGACCCACCGCTGACTGTAACAGAGAATGATTACCTAGAGATTCCCGACACGGGCTTTAATGCTGTCATGTACCAAGTGTGCCATCTGCAATGGAGCAATGGATGTAAGCACGTGCTCAACCTTACAAGCATGAATGGCCCCAGTGATTTCTCTAGGATATACATAACTTTTGAAGCAAACACACATAAGAATAATAGATCAGGACAGGAAAAAGAATGTACAGCTCTCACTGGAACAAAGTGATGAAGGCATTCATGCAACTGGCCTCTACAAACACATTATTTTGTCCTGTACCAGTTTTGAAACACAGTTGAAGGCTAGGAAATGAGAAGATAAGGAAAACCCTCAGTAGGTTATCTACACAAAATAATGAGGCCACAGAAACAGTAGCCAAGGCACCACTTTGTTCAACTCCTAACTTTAAAAGCAGCAACAAGTTCACCTTCCATCTTAGTAAACAAACACAACCGTCTCGCAGTTCCAAAGATGTACTCACCCAGAAGAGAAGGTTGAAAACAAACATTAGGTACTTGATACACTGCAGGCAGTTGTGAGCCATGCTGCACCTCTTCAGTTCTAGGAGAAAAATAAATGAGAGATCCAGGTAAAAGACAACGTACTTGTTTCCCTTGGGGGTCGTGTACTTAGCCTTGGTGGCCTTCGGGCCTGGGTTGGTATGAAATCCAAAAAAAGAGTTGCTGGCAGCCCCAAACTGGCCACCATACATGCTGCTGTAGCGACGGAAGGTGCCATTTGGGAAACTGTAATCCTTGCTGTCCAGGGAAGGGCTCCTGTGATAGGTCGACTCATCGGTGCTGGACCTGCGCATGGTGGCTTCAGCTGTCCCGTTCCTGCTGCTCTGACAGCCGCCGGGCGAAAGGCTGGTGATCCTCCTTCCTCCTCCTCGCTAGGAATCCCCTATTGCTTTGCACCGGCTGTTCTTTTGTCTGCCATCCTGCCAAGGAGTTACGCGTGCTGGGCGGCAGCAAAGTTGGTGAACTGAAGTCTGCTTAGCCAGGAGTTAGGGAGCAGCGTGCTTCCACATGAGAAAGACTTCTGCACAAGTAAACATTCCCGTCACTGTCACGATCGTCCCTCCCGGCCCACCCGGCTAGCAGGGAAGGAAAAATCAGAGAGAGATACACTGTACCCACAGCAAAGAATTTTTAAAAAAGGAACCGTGACCTCGCTCGGCTCGCAAATGCCGTATAAAATCCCGGCTCCACATGCCACACGCAGACAAGAGTGTGCCGCTACTCGAGTCCCGCGGCAGGGGCAGGAATTATCCGAAAGGCGAGCAGCTGCCGTGGCCCTTTCCTCCCGGCCACATCGCTGTGCCCCGAGCCGCCGGGCTCACTTCGCGCATCCCCGCATCCCGTTCCNCCCCGCCCGCCCCGGCCCGGCCCCGGCCCGCACCCGCGCCCTCACAGCCCCGCCCGGGACAGCGGGTCCCCCCCCGCCCCGAAACTCTGAGCACGGGGAAACCGCGCGGAGCCCGAACCTGGCTGCAGGCGGCTTTTGAGGGGCTGCCCGGATGCACAGGCGGCGCTGCCGAAAGGAACGGGAATAAGTAAGTGCTGTGAAGGTTTCGTTCGCAAAAGCGCTGGGGATGCTCCGCGGGGAGCGGGGTCAGGACAGGCCGTGCTCCCCTTGCCGGAAGGCTCGTTCGTTCCGCTGCAGATCCATCACCGGGATGCTCCTAATTCGCTCAGTCCCACGGAATCATCACTCAGCACAACGTGTGGCCAGCTCATTTGTCCCCCCCGTCAGAAGGCACTGATCGGCAGCAAGCTCCGTACGCTGGGGAGCGCTTCCCTAAAATCTGACAGCTCCCATAGGCAGTAAAGAGTTGAAAATGTGCCACACACAACTTTTTCGGGAAAGAAAAATCTTACTGAAACCGTGCCAATTACAGTATTAACACTCAGGAAAGCAAGACTGATTTACCATCTTTGCCCCAAATTCCCTGTGCAAATAACTCACTCTGTATGTGCCATGTCCTCTCTGCCTTCCTCCTCTCCTCCTCTGTCTGCCGTTTAATTTTGACTGTAACCTACTGGAGCCAAGTCAAAAGATGGCTGGCTAACATTTTTTTTAAAGGTCTGCCCAGCAGAGAATTAATCAAGATGAAAACAAGTTTCCTTCATGAAGCATCTTGCCAGTCTCAGCATAAATCAAAAGACACGGGCACCAATTAATTAAAGTACAAATTAGTAAAAGTGAAATGAGCTGGTTCTGCACATAGCCTGAGTAGTTTGCCCCTGCAAACCACTCTCTAATTCTGTTAATTTCTGAACTGCAAACCTAGAGTCTAATTATTTCTCTTCATTTCCTCCACGAACTATTAATACACTGACCATACCTGGCGCAAGCCTTAGAGAGAAAGAACCTGAGCACAAAACACACGGATAATAACTCCTGCACCATGTGTTTCAGTAACTTTGATGACTTAAAACATCTCCACTTTTTGATTTCCCTATCTCTAAAATTAGAGACAATTCATAGCCATGATGGAAGGCAGTTTTCTGCTCTTCTTCCCTCCCTTTCCTGCACAATATGAACTCTGTCCCCTTAAAGGAGTCTTCCTTCCCTAGCACATAAAGATGGTCCTGTCGAAGCAGATCTGTTCTTGGTCTGAGTTTCCAATACAGTATTAATTTTTCCTGTGGTACCAAACAGTTCTGCCCCCAACCTTTCTCCACATGTGTATGACAACTAGACCAGCTTGGCAACAGAAACCCAAAGACAATTCAAATATTTTCTACATCCTCTGTCAGTATAAAAAATGCCTGTACACAGAGCTTCACATTGAATGGTGAAAGAAAAACTGGGTATAGCTCAGCACACAAATTATGCTGACACAGTGACAAGTCAGATAACTGTTATTTAACAAGGGTGCCCATGGTACTGCATTTAACAGAGGAGAATTTGGCATATTTACTGTAAACTAGGCAACTAAAGCCCCAAAGGCAGCTCATTGCTATCTAGATAAGAAAAGGGTTAGAAATCACTTGCTTTCACCTTTCCTGAAGGCAAGAAATCATCAATTCTTAAGAGAATTAAGTCCTTAATATGGGTGGAATAATTTATAAAGCCAAGATCTGAGACAGAAGGGAGAGTTTCTCAATGTTCCTTCTAAATAAAAAGTAATAAACATCAACACATGGTGGATATATTTCAGACAGATGCAGAAAATGGTCAAGGAGGGTTGAGATCCTGCATAACCCTTACAATAAAGGGTACTTTTTCTTCAGCCTCTTTTCACCATCATCCTGTAGCATACCTCATGGAAATGACAACCTCTTAAAGGCACTTCAGTGTAAGATGTAGTTCTTAAGTTGTTGCTGTTCTTTCTCATGACAATACCAACAGCTAAGTAGAAACAGTCATTTGGGATACAGACATTACAATCACTCTTTTTTAAAATCTTCCACACTAGGAAACCCCATTAGAACCACTAAACTAAATGGGAAATCCTTGAGATAGCAATGTTTCACCAACAGGCTAGCTGCAGCCTGTGGATGACATGCTTACATGATGCAGTGATGTCCTGCATGGGAACTGGGAGAAAGCAACAAAAAGAGAAGGGCTGGGGTACTCTACTCTTGCCCATCCCTGGTACAAAGAGGGTGGATGGGGCATGCTGGGACCAGTATTGACATTTAAGTTGTTTAATAATAAAGTAATATGTGAACCAAGAAGAATAAACCTTGGAAGCATTGCATCACTGGGCCATTGTGTCTAAAGGGTGACTCAAAGGGCAGGTGAATTAGTGATTTCACAAAACTTTTTGTCAATCACTGAGCCAAAAATCATAGCCTGGACCTAGTGACCTCTGTTCACCTCTGCTTAACATCTATTTTTTCTCTCCCCAGCTGTATCTCTGTATTCCCATCCTGTGGCCAATTCATATTGATTCCTCTCCACAAGAAAGAAAGCACTGTGCAGTCTCGCCAGCAGAGGTTCAATTTGTATTGATTCTGGTGGCACGCTACCATTTAGGTTACAACAACTCTGTCCCTGCCACTTTGAGTGGAGGGCTGGTAACCCTTCAATGTCTCCAGCCAAAATCCTGGCCCTGAAAGAGAAGAGGCAGCAGTCTCACTCTTATGACATCAGCTGAGCTCCAGGCAATAAACTGTAAAAGGTTTGGGCATCAGGGGCAGGTGTCTTAACTGTGTTATCCCTCCACCCTTTCTAGGAGCAGCCAAGGCTTCAGCTTTCAGCAGAAGACACACAGCTTGTTCAGTGCACACTTCCCACCTCACCTGAGCTGCAGCCACCACAGACCCCACACCACGCTCCCACCTCCCTTAGCTGACTCTAGGTTTCCCCAGCTGTTCTTGTTGCTGCTGTTGCTGCTGCCAGCCCCTGCTGCATCACCTCACTGGTCACAGCAACACTCCCGTTTAAAGGGGTCATGGGATGGGCTATGTGCAATACACCTACAAGAGATACATGTGAGAGCATGAGCAGCAGTCCTGAGTCCCAGCCTGGGGAGTGCTGCTGGACACTGACCCTCAGGGCAGGGACATTGCTGCTGCTCAGGCTGGAGCGGGCTTTGTGTGCATTTTGAGCTCAAGTGATGCTGAATACATCCAAATTTTGTCCCAGGGATACCAAGAGAACCTGCCTGTCACCATGGTTTTCTTAAGAGCTGCTTTCTGGCCCTCTTCAGCCTCCTGCTCACCTTTGGCTCCTCTTTTGGTGCACCGTGTTTTTCTAGACCCAGCTGCTTCTTTGCCTGTTCGATGTTCAGGCTTTCCCCTCCTCACGCCTGACTGTGTGTGATGCCTCTGGACCCAAAGGACCCATCAACTGAAGCCAACAGTATTTCAGTGTCATGTTGGATCAGGCCTTCCTTTTGTATTATTTTGTATAGTGCTTTCTCTTCCTCCTCCATGATTTAACACTCACAACCACAAGACACCAGCCCCTTCAGCTCACACAAAATGCAGCCACTAATTCACCTCCTCATTAATTTAGTCTTGTAAGTCTTTTAATGGTTGCACTGGTTTTTCCCCCCACTAATGCCTCTTATCACTGCCTTCAAGATTCTGCATACCTGCTCCATCCTCCTAATGAAGCAACCCACTCTGCATTAACCTCAGCAGACTTTCTTAAGAAGTGACCCATGCGACAGAATAAATTTTAAAGAATCCTGCTAGCAACTATTACTGAAATATATTACACAAAACAGGGTATGTTATGTGACAACTGCTCCTGTTCTGCAGCAGAGGGGTATGCAAAGGCATGCACAGGTGACAGGTGACAGTCATTCCCAGTAGTTTCAGTGAACAAAATGACTAAGGTCAAACATTACTACAAAAGTGGGATCTTTGTGAGTTACTAGCTTTGCTTCACACCACAGCACTGAAATCAGCTAAGAGCGATCAATTGATAAATACATTCCAAATGCTCATCTTTTTAATTTCATGTACATACAGAGATCACCACATAAAAGCATTAATCAAACCTGTTTGGCCCTGCCTGGTGTTTTCTTCAGCAATGTGCCCAGAGAGAAATCACTTGTTTCCTTCACCCAGTGCACTCTTTGCAGCTACTGTTTGGTTATGTTTGATTCAGTGATGCAGGTTTTGTAAAAATTGTACCTCTTCCAAAAGAGTAAGAGAAACATTACTGACTGGAGGGTGAACCAAAGTTCAGGGCCAGACTGGCTGTTTCAGCTAGGAGGGAAAAAAGCCTTGTGATGGAGTCTTTGATTTGTTTGCTTTTGTATATTCATTTTGCATGAATATAAATGACTAAAAGAGCAAAGCAAAGAGAGTGAGAAGATGATTTTTAACCTGACAGCCTCACACTGCCACAGGTTTAAAGTCTCTGCTGTGCCCTGGCCAGGACTGTTTAGTGTCTTCATGAGTGACATACACAGACAGTGGGATCCAGCACATCCTCATCAAATTTACAAATGTCGCCAAGCTGAGTGGTGCAGTTAACACACGTGAGTTTTGGGATGCCATCCATAGGGACCTGGATAAGCTCTAAAAGTGGGCCCATGGAAATCTCAAGAAGGCCAAGTGCAAGGTGCTGCACCTGGGTTCGGGCAAGCTCCAGTATCAGGCTGGAGGATGAAGACATTGAGAGCAGCCCTGCCCAGAAGGACTTGCGGGTACTGGCCAGCATGGCCAGCAGGTTGAGGGGGGTGATTCTGCCCCTCTGCTCTAATGAGAGCCCATGTGGAAGAGCACACCCAGCTCTGGAGTCCTCAGCTCAAGAAAGACATGGACCTGTTGGGAGTGGGTCAGAAAGAGGGCCCTAAAAGACTAAGTGGGATGGAACACATTACCTAATGGGAAAGGCTGAAAGAGTTGAGGTTGTTCAGCCTGGAGGAAAAAAGACTCCAGGGAGACCTCGTTGCAGTCTTTCAGGACCTAAATGGGGCTTAAAGAAAGATGGGGACAGACTTTTTAATAGAACCTGCAGCAATAGGATAAGGGGTAATGTTTTTAAATTAAAAGAGCGTAGATTCAGACTACATATAAGGAAGAAATTTTTTACAATGAGGAGGTGAAATACTGGAGGAAGTTGTCCAAAGAGGTTGTAGATGCCCCATCCCTGGAAATATTCAAAGTCAATTCAAGCAGCAATCTACAGGTTTCCTCCCTAAATCCTGCTCTCTCCTAAAAATTCACATGGTGCAATGAGCCTGCACATGTTGCCAAAGACTTTAAGAGAGGTGCAAGTGGGTCAGGAGGGGAGCAATAAAGCCAGTTCCCAAACCAAATCCAGACACCTTAAAGCAGCCCCCTAAGAAACAGGCAAATCAAGCAATACCAGTTCTACTCTGGGCTGCAGGTCCTCCAGCTCAGAGAGTATCATCGTGGGGCTGTAAGCTTAGGATATCTCAGGAATAGAATCTTTGTTTTAGAAAGAAATAGGAATTTTTTTTAATAAGTGAAGCAGAACGTGGTATGCTTTACTGCAGCCTCACATACCTAAGATCCCAGACCTTACCTTTTATTTCCAGGGTCCTTGCTCATCCATTAGCAATTTCAGTGTCTGTAAAAGGTTATAGTTGCTGGAAAGAGGTTGAGCCCTGGATTGCAGGGCAGGAGAAGAGAGTCAGACATTCTAGAGATTTCCTCAGTTAATACAAAAATCTGTTGATATTCACAGTTGTACCTACAACTACTTGAAATATTTACTGATGCCTCCAACAAAACTTTGAAAACACATTCCAGTCACAAGCAATTTCACTTATATAGCAGACTTCAGGGTTGTTTGGTTTGATGTTTGTTTTTCATTTTCTTTCCTTTTTTTCTTTATAAATAAGGAAATTTGCATTTAAAAAAAATCTTCAATACTAAATAGCTCATCTCCTTCTGCTCACATGTCACCTTAAGTCATGATCTTTGGTTTATGGCATAATTAGTTGCTATGGAAATAACATAATCATAGACACAGAGAAAATATTCTAGGTATGACATGCAATGCTCTTTATTTAAGCCTGTGCACAAGTAACTTTGCAGAAAGCTCATTCCTTTCTACGTGCTCTCATCTGCATAACTGCTGCCATCACCTCTGCCTGTGCATTCAGACTCACTGCTGTTCCTACATGCATGGCTCACACTGAGGGCATTTCCTTCACCCACACTGGAGCCTCTGTGTGTTCAAGCAGGGCTGAGAGTATACACACACGCAGAATAGCTGGTGCCATGTCAGACTAAACAAATAACATCTCTTTAAAAATTACCCAGTATTTGCCTCCATAGTCCTGTACACCACAGAGTTCCCTCACCATTTGTGCTTTCTGGGCTTTTGTCATCCTGTTCTTTGCTAATGATTTCTTTTGTCCAATAGTAAAAAATTACAGAGTAGGGAGATTCCTTGTTTCCTCAGCAAATTCTGCATATTTGAGCCCTGCACAGAGAGGATTATTGCTGCAGATTAAAGACAAGCAGTGCCACTCTGTGAACTCCTGAAGAAGCAGAAGCCCCATTTCCCTCTTAATGTCTTCAGTAATAAAGAATGAAAGAGCAGAAATAAAGAACCCATCTGACACCCTGTACAAGAAGAGTTGTAGCCCAAATAAAACTTACGTCAAGACTTATCTTTGTGGTGTCAGCAGGTCTTAGCAGCACAGATGCAATTTATGTGCTAGTTTTCTTAAAATCAGGTTACTTTCTCTAACCTGAGAGATCAGCTGACGTTCAAAGAAATACCACTTCAAACACTCATGTGGTACTCAGGATTTTTCTGTCAAGTATAAAGTAATCAGACATGAAAATCTTTAAACTGCACAGTTCCAATGAAAGGAGAAAGTTATTGTGAAAGCAGAGGCAGACAAAACAAAACAATGACTTGAAAAAAATTCAAGGATTCAATAATGTTCACTAACTAGTGTCTGCCTTTTAACATCTTTATGGATTTTTTCCTTGGAGATTCAAAATGGATTCTCTACTTGCTTTAGATCCTTAAAAACAGGACTAGGGTTTTGCAGGCATGTGAGCATGAAGCCAAGTTCATATAACCATATTTCAGCTCCATTTCCAAAGCAATGAAGGCCCAGAAGCGCTCACTGACCTCACAGGCACCCAAGCGAGCGCTCAGCACATTTGAAAATCAGGTCACAGAGAGCCCATTTCAACTGAGTACTCAACCACAGTTTTCACTGCTTTGAGATATTCATGTTCTAAAATAGTAAGCATACATTTAAATTCTTTCACGAGTGTGACTGTACATAGGCAGGAGAAATGCAGTGTTTCAAAGGCTTCAGATCAAGCTGGACTCAGCACATGCTGCTGTGCAGGATGGAATTCCTCCCTGAGCACACACCTTGGAGGCTGCTGATCCACAGATCTGCTGGCTGGGAGGTGCCTTCAGCCAAAAGAACAGGGATTGAAATGGGCTGAGGAGCTCTCCTACCAACAGCTCAGTCAGTAGAGGTGAGCAAGCACACCAAGATCCCAGGACTGGCCAGAGAAGTGATCTCTGCTGCTGCGCTGCTGGGCCTGCAGCCTTCCCTTCAAAGCCAAAAGTGCTCAATTTGCTCACAGCTCCCTTAGGCTCACCCCCCATCCAAAATCCTACCTTAAACATAAATGCACTTTTTAAAAAAGGGACTGAAAACAACCTCTGTAAGGGAGCAACAGATGTACTGCTTTTCATCTTGAAAGATAACTTCTTGGAGTAAGCAAAAGGGCGTTATTTTTTACGATATGGAAGTTATGTCACACCAACTCAATGCATTTCTTGCAATGCAAGGTGTGTTGGAGAGAGCTTAAAATTAAAACTGGAATATAAAAGCCTCCAACAAATAAAAGAATATTTGAAAGGGAATAATAAACAAAACCACTATGTGATAATTAAATATCTATATGAAATTGCAATGAACTTGTACAAAGTAAATGCAAGTAGTCATGTATCTTCTTATACATAAGATTATCAGCTATTGTTTCTTTCCTTAATATTGTATGGAATCACAGGAGTTGCATCATCCCACACAGTAAAAGTAAACAGCAGTGGCTCTCTTATCCTTGACATCTCTGTAACCATTCAAGCAAAAATAAAGGAGCTTCTGCTATTAAAATATAAAAAATTGAAATAATTCTGGGCAGGATGACAAGCTTAGGCTTTCTGATTTGCCATTCTCAGCATTATAACAGTGAACAGCCAAAACTTAAGGACTGCTAGCAGCAGACACACATTTAAATACATATTTGAACAGATAACACAGGTCAACAATTTAAAATAGCAGCCTAGGATTTACATCCCTAATAGACATATTAGTGAGTACAACAGTGATAATGTTTGGAATAAAAAGTTATCACCTGCACTTTAAACTGTAAAGTTGTATTTACTTGTTCACATCACCACAATCCAGCTCTTTTTATATGTCACTGTCAAAATCTGTAAGTAAACTCATGTTCCTAAGGGTACATCTACACACAAAGAAGAGGCACCTGTATTTCAAGGCAACAGAGGTGTGATAGCCTTTCTGCAAAACAGAACTAAATTCAGCTACCAAACATAATACAGAAGCTCTAATTCAGCAGACTTGAGATGACTTAAAAAAAAATGAGAAACTCATCTTTATTTATTAAGGTGCTTAATGCTATTTAACTTTAATCATGGAGGCTTTGTTTGGACAGAAATAAGCATATCACTTCGAGCTTTAATGATAAAGAATGAAAGATAATCAGTGCCTGAATTAAGATGCTCATTGCAAAGGTACTGCCCAAGTATCTGTTTAGTATAAGTCATCACCTACTTTGCACACTGGCTAAGATTCTGAATTTAATCAACACCAAATCTGTGCCTAAACTGCACCTGGGCATTTGTGCTCAGTGTTTCCTATTAGTCTGTAGTAGGCTTTTAGACATTGCCACTCTGCAAGAAACACTTGTCACAGGACCTTTGCAAAATTTAATGCTGCTAAAACTAAGCTCTAACATAGACTAAACTGCTAAAACTGCAAGGTCAACCTCTTCTGCAGTCTGACCTCCAAGCAGTTTGTTTGTTGTGTTATATTTATGAGGATGCTTATGAAGACAGATTTATACACTAAAAAATTATTCTGCATCAAATCACCAAGAAGCCATGTGAAAAGGAGCTTTTCCACAGAAAAAGGATAACTGTTCCATGACGGTTTTCAGAAATGGCAGAGAATGCAGTACGAAAAAACAGGCCTCCTGATTTCTCTAGTCTGTATTTCTGCCTTTAAATAGGATTTCTTATTTTATGGGCAAAGAAGACCTCCTTAGCAATATTTTTATTTTACACGCATTTTCAGATATCTAAAGACCATACTAAGCTTCTGCATAGTTCTGGAATTGCTAATGATATTTATCTCAAATAGCACATGATTATGGGCCTATAAAATTTTAATTAAGATGTTTTATAGCCTTTTATGTGTCACCCAAACCTATGCTGTAGGGTGAACTGTACTTTTAATTTCTATTTGTGATGTTTACACTGTGCAAAGAGATTCATTACAGCAAACGCGAGTTATTAGTTCTTCGAAGGCTACACAAATTGCATGGTCAAAGTCCATCTGGATAAAGCAAACAAGTGATTTTTGTTTGCTTCCATTTTGCTTGGAATTCCTATGCAGTCAATCACTAAAAAAAACAAAACAAAATCAATTTTCTATAGGGATCAACCACTATAAAGCTAACACCATACTTCTGAATCAAGCCAGGCAAGATGTTTAATATATTTGCAGGAGCAAAACCTGAAAATATCCAGAAGATAACTCAAACAGCACATTGTGTTTGGGGCCTGATCCAAAACACACTGAAATCAACACAAGGTGTTCTTCCAATCTCAATACCTCAAGAGTCTCACTGCTTTAACCCAGACAAATCTTGGAGGAAGCTTCTGCCCCACTGATGCCTGGATATTGTGGTGAGCAGGACTGCTATGAATGGTCACACTCAGAAGAGGCAGCATTCAATTTTTTTATGCAAGATAGAGGCAGGAGAATTGAGTCCAGGACTCCCTTAACCACTGTGGAATGGTATTGCTTTATTGATCTGTTTAAGACAGGATAGGTGTGACAAGTGTGACAGGACAGATGTGACATCAAAGCTCCAAAAAAAGGGAGGAAAGAAGGGCTGACATCCCCACTAGAGCCTGTGAGGGCTCCCTGCTGGCTTGCCAGCTCTCTGGGGCAGACAAGCAGTCCCAAAGGCATTCTGGACACCTTTTCCTTCAGACAGGTCTTAGATCCTGTCCTACAGTGAAATGTGTAGCACCTTTCTTGCCTAACAAAACAACCACAGGAAGAATTTCAATAGAAACACACCCCTTACAGACAAATTTTAAAAATGCAATCCAAAAAGAAACCAAATCAGCTCCTCAATAAGCAAGTGAAACTAGAAAAATGTCCCTTTGAAATGAGTAGCACTCAGTGCTGCATCTGGCAGTCTGATGGCAAATTTGGTCCTGCTATGAGCCCAGCATGATCCTGGCCTGGCAGTAGCTGCTGCTCCAACAGCAAACTCTGCTAGAAAGGGAACCAAGACAAAGTTGGCTTTGACAAGACGAGGTGCAAATCTGATTTTTCTTCATGGAGTAAGTTACAGATGCAGCAAACTCATGCCTCTTGCAGCTGGAAGCTGACAGCTTCAGATGAGAGGAATTCATCATTATTATTTCAGTGTGAGAGCAGCTCACTGATTGCAGCTTGACAACTCAAGTTAATTAGTTGATGAAGGGTCTGATACACTCTGGCTGGCTCCACATCTGTGGACGATGACACGATCAGTAGAATGAAATCCACTCTTAAAAGGTCTTTGGTCTTTTTAATCCTAAACTACAGATCACAAAATCCACATAACAAAACCTAGAGATAAGAGGAATTACACAAGAGGTTCCCCTTTCCCTGGCCCTTGGGACAGTCTGGTCTCTGCTGCTTACCGAAACTCATAAACAGACAGACTTGACTTCAAAAGCATCCTCTTTTCTTCCTGGACTCCCAGTGGTTCTCAATAATAAGATAAGTGGTTTGGGCACAGCCTGGCAATGTTCCCTTACGGCTGCTTTCCCCAGCAGGGAAATACCAAGCTGCAGGCTTTCCTCTGCTCCTGCCAAACACCAGGTGGGATTTACCCACCCTGTCAAAGGGATTGCATCAAGATCATCTGGCCCCACCTATCAATACACAGAGCCCACATACTGTTTTGCATCCAAGCTTACAGTACCTTTCAGTTCTTACCAGCTGACAACTAAAATAGCATGTGAGGCCATGATGTCCTAAGAAATACCAGAGAAGCACAAATGGCAGGGAAATCTGGCTGGAAAGTGATCTGTGTGAGGCTGGAGCCACCTAAAGCCACTAAGAAGTGAGGATGGGGTAGAGCATTGCCTGCTGGGAACAAGAATGGGCGGTTGCTGGTACACAGACCTGGAGCCTCAGATCAGTGGGAGCTACTGTAGAAATTCAGCCAGCCCTCTGCCAGACTCCACATGGAGCTATAGAGCATGGCTGTAAATCTCTCCATGGCCCCAGCTTTTCAGCAACAAGAAAAGCACCTTTTTTCCTCTGCCATTCCTATCCAGATTTTGCACTTTTCAGGGCACAGCCTACTTCCATCTCCCCTTTTTGCTTATCACCTAGAAAGATGAACTGCACTTACAGGTGCTCTCTTAAATCAAAAGCAGAAGAGGCAACTCCAAGAGTCCTTGGGTATATCTGAAATGGGGTCAATCAGAGGTTGCTGGAGAGCAATCAAGAGAAAGGAGGTCGCTTCCTCCAAAGACAATGAATTTTCAAGACAACTAGCTCTTATTCCCAGAAATGATGAACACAGTATGTAACCCAGCAGTCATCTCACCTGGGCCTCCCCAGTCCTGAAAGGGGCTGCAGAGAAAGGCACACAGTTATGGGAACAGAGCCACTATTTGCTAAGTGAGAGATGTGCACAACAAACAGAAAGGGCTGGGTTGGGAAACCACTCCTGGCATGCTTTAATCTCGTTTTAATCATCCACACAAGGACTCTGTCAATGAAGCCTGTATCCCTCTAACAGGAATATTTCAATCCCGGATCCCTGCTTGTCAACACTGCTTGAAGTACCATAAAAGCAGATGAAGATTTTTTGTGTATGGTATAGGACTGTTTCCTCCCAGTCTGACAGCAGCACAAAGGAATTAGCTTCAACAGCTTTCCATGATTTAAGTTTATTTTTTTGACCATGCTGAGTTCTGACAGAAGAGAGGTTCCAGTGAGGGCCATGCTTTATTCTACCTCCACTAGGATGCTATTGAAAATCTTATGATGAATCAGGACAGCACAGATGCTGCAATAATGTTTGAGCATTCAGAGGACCTCAAAGAATATTTTTTGTTATTATGGTCTAAACAAAAAACTTTTCATGTTGACATTAATTTCTATAACATGGCTTTAAAAACAAAACAACCCCAAAATTCAATAGAGTGCACCCAGGATGGCAATGCCTCAAAATTTGAAGCAGCATGTTGGCATTTTTCCCAGCAAAAAAAAATATGTACCTGTGTATACACATACTTTTTTTTTTTTTTTTTCTGCAAGATCAATGGAGCTCTGGGGTTTATTCCCGTCTCAGTCAGCCAGAGGCAAAGACAGGCTGGTCTGTGCAGTGCATGAACACTTGAGAAGGAGTTTGATTACCTGAAACCTGTGTCTGTGTGCATCAGAAGTAGTGAACAGCAAGGCTCTCTCAAATCCATGATGCTTAAGCCTTATCCTTCCTACCCAACAGAGAAATCTTAATTTGAGGGCTGCCTGTGCTTCCAGGACAGTTATTAGCCTAGAATAAGCAAGCTCCTAACAGCAGGCTGATGAGATTAAAAGAATCCCTTTGGTCACCCCCAGCCAGCTGTGAACAGATCCCTGCACTAAGCAGCAAGGCTGGCTAGGGTTTTACTGTGGGATCAGGTTATAGAAGCTCCTAATCTTAAATTCTCCACCCAACCTACTGCAATGATGCCTGCAGCTCTGTCTGAGCCAGCCAGTAGTGTGACTCATTTTTTGTGGTGCAAGATGCAGTTCCACACATAACCTTACACAGTCCTGAAGAGGCATCTGAATGCTGTCCAAAACTTAATTACATGGCATGACAAGCTCTGACAATTAGCTAAAGGAGACTGCTTGATGTCTGGAATTTTAAATGAGGATCTTTCAAGGGGGAAACTATGGAACAGGCATTGCTACTGCCACAACGTTCTGAGCTGTCATGAAACCACAGGACCAACAAGACAACCTACAGGCTTTACAACTGTGACTGCAAAGGAAAGAAAAGACCCTGGGGGGAAAGGACCTATTTAACTGCACCTGTACCTCACATCCAACATCAGGACCTCAACCCCCTCCAAGAGGGCAGGAACAAGAGAGGATTTGGGTTTGCTCTGGACTCCAGGTGGCCCCCACGAAGCAGCAAGGGACCAGGACCACCACCTGCTCTCACTGGAGCTGGAAGAGGCGTTCTCTGTCAAACCATGTCAGAGGTCACATGCAGGTCAGTCCCCGTACAGAGGTCAGCAGGCCCAGCACTTTTGACACCAGCTAGATCCAGAAGTGCACTGCCTCCAAAATCCCCCATGTTTCCACTCCAAACAAACCATGTCCTCACTGAAGAGTTTTGGAAAAGGGCCTTTGCTGCCACACCCCATTTGTGCAGATCCGTCTAATGGCTGCACGAGGAAATCAGTGTTCACTCACACAGCTCCCACCTCTTTGGGGTAAGAAAACAACACTCCCACTTCTCAGATCTCTCACTTTGTGTGCAAAGAAGAAGGACAGAGAAGCAAGGATTTCAGGATAGTAAATACCCAAAGTGACTTGACAGCAAGCAAATCATCACTTTGTAGTGTTCATGGCAACAGCTTTTGGCATTGCAGGCGAGGAAACAATTCATTACACAACAAATAAACTACAATCTCGTATTTGCAAGGCAGACTTTCAGTGCAGCCAATTACTGTACATGCTGTGGTGACTGAAAGTCTTATGCTACCATTTACAGATTATTTATGAGATTACTTGGTTTTATCCATTTATCATTTTTATGAAAAAAATAATCGGGGAATGTATTAAATAAATTGGGAAGATGGGTTTCAGTGGAAGCTGGTGCCTGTTTTCCTTCTATACATGTAAAAATCTGTCTCTCACAAGTCTAGTAGAAACATATTTTAGTCACATTTAGAAAATGTTGTTCAAATTGTTTCAAATATTTGCTTCACAATTTGTTCTTCTATGATACACTGGTTGGCAGTTCCTTTCCCCTCACTGGATTACTCCAGGTTTCAGGTTGGTTATGGATGTATACAAGAATATACATGAATATATACAATGAATATATATTAATAAGCATGTGTCAGTGTATATACTTTCACAAAAAGCTAGATTCTTAAGAACTTGACTGATGCCTAAGAGAAATGGATAATCTAATGATTTTTATATTTATTTTAAAACTTCCTATTTTGGGGTTGGACTTTGTCAGAGTTGAGTGGCAACTTGCCAACTCATTTTTCTTCCTGGGAATCAAGGATCAAACATCTCTCTAGATAAGACCACTGAAGCACTGTTCACTTCAAATATATCTGCTTTTAACACTGTATACTAATTAATCTTTGAGTTTCGATATGAATTCCTCAGCGGCTCAAGCTCCTCAGTCATGATTCAGATGTGTAAGCAAGATTCTCAGACACTGCAAAACAGCTTAACTACAAGTAAATCAAAAGCACTGGATGCTTACACCAATTGAGAACCCAGCCAACCATCTTAAAATTGCAGAGGCTTCCACTCAGGTAAGCACCACCGCTGAAGTATTTCTCCCCCATGGCTATGCTGCCTTTTTCACTCCCATTGATGCAGTAAGAAATGTCTGCAGCAGCATTTCTGAACTGCTGTACCCTGGGATTTGCTTAGAATTCTCCCCTTCTTTGCGTAGGGGCTCTGTTTACCCATTTTAGTTGATCTCTGCATGCCAAGGTTTGACTCACACAGTTGATATTGCTGGGCACAAGTGAGATGCCCTTCCCCCAAGCTGTCACCATCCTCGCTGCAGACTCAGCTGCCAGCCTGGCCTCAGCATCTACAGGGGACCCTCACGTGTCACTGTGTTGGACTCCCTCTTGCTCCTCCATCTGGGAGCACAGCCATCCCCCTTCCCTCTCAAGGCGAGCAGCCAGGAAGGGCCACAAGTCACGTCACACTGTTACCTGCTACCTGCCAATCCACGTAGCGGAGCCAGCTTCATCTGAGAATCTGTCTTTTAGATTTAATTCTCCTTCCAGGCAAAGGGGTAGCACGGCACTGCTGCCAAGTGTATGTTTTATTACAGCCTCCCATTGCTGCTGAATGCCACACTTTATTCTGCATCAGACTGTTCATCACAGCTCTGTTTTATGCTTTTCAAAGTGTTTTCGGAAGACAAATAGTCTGAATGAAGATTGCCCAGGACACTGGGCAGGGCAATACTGCATGGAAGTTTCCCTAAAGCAGGTAAGAGAAAAAGAGGAGGAAGAACGGTTCCCTGGGGTAAGGACCAACACAGCCATGGCAGTGAGAAAGCTATTGGGATTTATCAGCTCAGCTCATGCTTACTCCAAAATTCAAATGTTCCTTTCCTTCTCCCTGTGTGGGCCAATCTAGTGAACACTGAAGGCAGCGGGAGGTCTGCCCATAAGACTGAAGAGCACATAGGCAAACTTTAGAGAAACTTTTTCAATTAGAGAATAACAAAGTCATCTCCCTGTAGATGTGAAAGAGCTAAATATCACACATCTGCAGCTACCTTACTGACAGCTGCCCTTCTACACTGAGCCTCTAGTGTTCAAAAACCTTGATGTGCCTCCCGATGTGCTGAACGAGAGGATTAGATCTGACCTTTTGAGAAAAGAAGCAAGGGAAAGATGGGGGTCAGTCTACTTTGCACATGAAACAACACAACACACTAAGACTTTGTCTCTAAAGATTACAGAGGCTTTCAAACTGAAGCCATTTCAGCCATTCCACTACTTACACAATCCTCCATTGCTGAGTACAGCACTCAATCCCTGTGCTTCAGTTCTACTCTCCAGCCCTATTTTTTTAATACTATCTCCCATCAGCTTCTTGGGGTTTCTAGGTAGCAGTGTAACACTACTCCAGATGGACGTGCTCTATGACATAGCAAGAACAGCATTATGAGAATGACAAGGAGGAGGTACCCAGCACACACCTGACATATGGTGACAAGCACAGGGACATGAACACAAACTCCCTAACACATAATGCATGCTAAGATGCTTTTTAATGGTGTTTGCAGGTACCAAGAAAGAGCTTTTCTAACTTCACTGTTAATTACCATTACAACAACTACTAGTCTTCACTAAAGTGTTTTATGCTTTTACTAGAAGAGAAATTACATACAGTTAGTCATTCCAGTGTTACTTACTCTGTGCTCAATCATTACATTGTCTGGATGAAAACTCACTTTAACCAGAACAAGTATTACAACCCATGTGTAAACTTGATTCCTCTGAGACAGGTCTGAAAATGGAAATGGAGATCTCTCACATTTTTATTATCTTGGCATTGTCCTGAAGTAGTTCACTAACAGATAGCACTCAGTAGAAGTGAGAGAAAACACCACAGAAATGGGGAAACACAGTATGGACAGGTGGTGATAGTGAAAAGGAGTGAGACATGCTGTCATCACATAGGGAGTATTTTAAATTTGCTTCAAAAAAAACACATACCAAAAGGAGCTGCTAGCCACACAGTCAAAGCCAAGAATTTCATTGGATTTGGGCAAAAAAAAATCCAGAACAGCTTCTTATTTCCAAAACATACAGCTTTTCCAGAGCAGCAGGTACTGCTTTCCCATCATGCTGATGAAAATCCACAGCACTGGACCCACTTGTCCAAGGCCTCAGTCAATTGCAGAGAGTCTACCCCAAGCCCTGCTGTGCTTTTCCTCTCTCGACAGCCCCTCTCTCTCAAGATACTCAAGCATGTTTGCAAGAAGGGAACAAGCTGTTGTTCAGCCACCACGACAAGTCTCCACAAAGGAAGAGTTCACTTTTAACAGCTGATAGATGTGTATGTTGAAAAGGTGCAAACAAACACCTCTGAAACCAACCACCCAAATGTTCATAACCAAGTTTAAGGGCTTGGCATGTTACTTCAGATGAAGTCAAAGAATTCTTTTACAGTGTGTGCATGTGGAAGCACAATGCAATGTAGGTGGGTACTGCAGTACAAACTAACATTCACTAACAAGCTAGCATTTTCCAGAGGCCAAAGGACAGCTCTGCCACAGGGACACAACAAAATACAAGGATGCGTCAGGGGGATTTTGGCAGTGGATGTTATAGCAAGTAAAGTATATATGAAATATATATCAATAAATGCACCCTCCAGCTGCTCCTTGTTTTTACTCTGTCTTTGCTACTGACACTTATAATATAAAACAGTATCTTTTTGGCTCACAGAAAGATCTTGTTCCATCCACTTTTTCAAGGCATGCTTCATAAATCCTATTTGCAGCATAAATCATACCTTACAACAAATTGTATTTAGAGGAAATAACCTCCAAAGGTAGTTGCTTAGTATATGGAATAAAGCCATCCCTTATATTAGAATTCACATCTGTAATATTTTAGCATGCACAGTAGCAAACAAAGGAACCACAAACAAGACCACTTAATGTATCTCTACACAGCTTAAAAATACTTTTCCTCAATTTTTATTAATTTTTTTCCAATAAAAAGAGATAAAAAAGCTGAAAGCCTTCATAGCCTCACAGTTCTAGAGCCTTTTATCATACTGCAAAGGTGAGAAATGCACTTCAGTTGGTTTCACCAGCACCCTGCACATAAGACTGTCTTTTTAAAAAGTAAAAGAGTCCAGTAAAAGTCTCTTCAAGAAAGATGCTGCCAGAGCATGAATCAAAGCTGATAGATAGGAATTATTTGATCAAAGCATGAGAACAGAAAGGCATTTTTATTAAATGGTCTTATGCTTTAATGCCTTTGTACATTTACTCATTGATCTGGGCTTTAACAACAGCTCTCTCCAAATCTATTGCTGGTGAGAGACCTTTTGTGTACTGCACCATGTCACATACCCCACTCCAAGTAACAAAAGCTCCAATCAATAGAAATGCAACTGGATTTTTGGTCATGAACACAAAGAGTCACTATTTGGGCTTTTTTTTTATCATGCCTGCACATGCAATATTCTTGGTACTCAAGACAGACTATTGATCTAAAACAGTGGCTGCTGAGAGCCTTATGCCTGTAATATCAGGACAGAGGAACTGTAATTACTATCTAAATGTGATGATCCATACCAAGCACTGAGGTTCCAGTTTAGATTGCTAATTTACAAATAACAAATACTGGGGGGGGAAATAGAAAATATGCTATTTCTTCACTTCCTTTCTCTGGACCTTTTATCTACCTCACACCCAAATACTCCCTTCTGATGAAAGTGGGAGCTTCCTGGCTTTCCGTTTCAATGCTTACTTCTAACTTGGAAATTATTCTGAAATACATATTTTATTGCTGATATTCTGTATATAACTAAACCCAAACCAAAACAAACAGTGAACCCCAAAGTTTTGCCTTCACCATAGGTCTGTACCAACACAAAGGTCACCATCGGCCTCACACAGAAATTGCACAGGGGCCCTAATCTGTCGGAAGATAAATGAGCAGAAAAGCCAAGTTTCCAAATGCCCTCTGCTGGCACCTGTCAGTATTACTAACAATTCCACCCCGTTCCTAAACCACGAGGCTAATTCTGAAGGGTTGTCATTTGAAGATACCATTAACAGGCTGCAGAACCCAGCCGTGCTCCTGCCACGGGATCCGGCAGCCACGTCCTCCCCTCCCCGGATGTGCTGCCTCCCAAAAGCTGTCACAGGGAGCACCCCAGGCATCACCCAGCCCCTTCCCACAGCCACCCCAGCAGTGGGCAAGGTCCAGAGCTACAGCTGTAACAGCATCAGCAAAGGGACAGGTGGCTTTTAAATCATTGCACCAAATTTTCCCCAAATTAGTGGATTTCCAAGCATGATACAATGACCCCCTTATTTCCAACATCCCCCTTAGCAGTTCACTAGGAATTTGAAAAAGTTATTAGGAACTGGTAGAGAAGCCAGGTTAAAGTTCCTTGATATTCTGGCTATGAATTACTATTCCTTTCCTATTCCCTTTAAGTGACAGATTGTCACGCAGATTGTGTCTGATGGTGTTTCAAAGTTACGTTTCACCTCCAGGTTAACAACGAAGCCCTCATATCAGAACACACCAACAAATACTAACACAGACTGGGAGTGCATATCCTGGAGGGATCGCTAAGGTCCTGAGGAGGTAACTCTGTGTTTCCAAGGCAGAACTCACAGAAACAGCAGTTGATGACATGGGCCTGGCATTAGAGACACCAACAGGGTTGCCTTTTTGATTTTGCACTAGTTTAGCACCTGTAAGGATGACAGATTTTAATTCTGTCATCCTTTGCCATATTTACACTTAATTGCTTTTTGGATAGGGTAGGGAAATAATCCTGTTTGATCTAGAAACTGATAGGGCGCCTTGCTTCCAGAGGGGAATTCAACTTGATCTTCACATTCTGGTCAAGTGGAACCCATGATCATTAGCATGATACTAGAAAGACATTTGGTTTTTGATATGAAAAATGCCAAGATGCAAGGGGTGGTAGGAGAGGAAGGGCAGTCACTTCAAATACAAACAGCACCTTACCTTCATTTTGACACTTACAAAATACACTCCAGGA
Organism: Rhipidura dahli; assembly: GCA_013399225.1. Lineage (NCBI taxonomy): Eukaryota > Metazoa > Chordata > Aves > Passeriformes > Rhipiduridae > Rhipidura > Rhipidura dahli. The sequence goes on from VXAC01001930.1 coordinate 346,050, forward strand.
AATACACCAGTGGTAAAGCAGAATAATAACATCCCTAAGAAAGCCTGGAAAATAGCATTTTCTACTCAAAAATGCTGCATTGCTGCCTTCCTCCCACCATGGTGATACCTGGAGCTTTCCAAGCTTTACATCTCTACAAGCAACACAGGGAGAGACTTCTAAAGCAGCTCCATGGTATTCTCTTGCTGATGCTCTTCATGGAATTTCAAATCAAACAGACTCAATTTGCTAGAAAGAGTATCTTACTCCCCAAAGCCTGTAAATTTACTGAGGGAGCCCCAAAACTCCAGCTGTGTTCTTTCCTTCTCGCTAACAGATTTCAAGGGACTTGCACAGAAATAGCACATTAGAATTTAGGAAATAAACACAGAAATGAAGCACAAGTTATATCAAAATGCAGCTGACTCGTTTAGTTCCACTTTTTTCTGCAGTGATAACAAAATGGGGGAAAAACACTCCAATAAAACATGACACGAAAACTCAGTGCTGTGTCTTCAGGACATTTTTACATATTCTGAACAGGCCCTGCTAAGTTGTCTCACATTGGACTCCAAAAATTGAGAAGCATTTTCTAGGTATGTCCTGATACTGTGCTTTGTAGAATGATTACTAGAGCCTGGAAAAAA
>VXAC01001931.1:0-65086 GCA_013399225.1 Rhipidura dahli
TCTCCTTTTATGGCCAGGTGACCTACTTAGTAAATGAGGGGAGGGCTGTGGATGTTGTCTGTTTGGACTTCAGCAAGGCCTTTGACGCTGTCTCCCACAGTAAACTCCTGGAAAAGCTGGCAGCCCATGGTGTGGACAGGAGCACTCTTTGCTGGGTTAAGAACTGGCTGGATGGCTGGGCCCCGAGGGGGGGGGGGAGGGGTGCTGGAGCCAGCTGGCATCTGGTCACTGTGGTGTCCCCCTGCAATCAGTGTTGGGCCCAGTTCTGTTTAGCATCTTTATTGATGCTCTGGATGAGGGGATCTCCTGTGCTGTCACAAGGCTGTGGATGAGAGACTGAGTTAGATTAGAGTGTTGATCTGTTGGAGGGCAGGAAATCTCTGCAGAGGGATGTGGACAGGATGGATCCATGGTCCAATGCCAATTGTATGAGATTCAACAAGGCCAACCGCCGGGTCCTGCCCTTGGGTCACAATCACTCCTGCAGTGCTACAGGCTGGGACAGAGGGTCTGGAAAGCTGCCTGGTGGAAAAGGACCTGGGGGTGCTGGTCAGCAGCAGCTGAACATGAGCCAGCTGTGCCCAGGTGGCCAAGGAGGCCAAGGGCACCTGGCTGGGATGAGCAAAAATGTCACAGCAGGACCAGAGCAGACCATCCCACTGTGGTGGCACTGATGGGACTACATCTTGAATCCTCTGCCCAGTTCTGGGTCCCTCATTGCAAGAAAGACCAGAGGTGCCAGAGAAGGGAACAGAGCTGGGGAGCAAGAGTAGTACTTTGAGGAGCAGGTGAGGAATCTGGGTGCATTTAGCCTGGAGCAAAAGAGGCTCAGATGACCTCATTGCACTCTAAAACTGTCTGAATGGAGGTTGTGGTGGGAGGAGGGTTGGCCTCTTCTCCCAGGTAACAAGGGACAGGATGAAAATAAATGGCCTCAAACTACAGCAGGAGAGGTTCTAGTTGGACATCAGGAGGAACTTCTTCACAGAAGGGTGATTAGACATTGGCATGGGCTGCCCAGGGAGCACAGTGTGGAAGCACCATTCCTGGAGGTGTGTTCAAGAAATGATAATGTGGCACTCAGTGCTCCTGCCTCTTTGACAAGGTGGTGATTGGTTAAACACTGGATTTGAGGATCCTAGGGGTCTTTTCAATGCAAGTGATTCTGTGAGGTATATACTCATGTATGTTTTATATACAAACATATACAAACACCTATGAAGATTATGTATTAATATGATATGTATTTTAAAACACTCTGTATTGCCAGCTCTACAAGGAGTATAGTTGGCTGAGTTTTTCATTTCCTGTTGCAGTGAATTGGTGGTATCAAGTGGTTATCAAGAGGTTCAGGCAAATGTTTGGGTTTTTTTCTTGAAGAAGCACTGCTTTTGGTTTGGCCTTCCCAACTGATTAGAAAGAGAAGTGCCAGGGTGGGAGGGATAGGGGAGGAATGTGTGGAGACTTGTGTATCACAGTTGACACAATCAGAATTACTAAATTGTTCCTTTGCTGACTTCAGGAGAAACTGAAGTATGTTTGTAGCTGTAAAATTAAACCTTCTATTTATTGCCATGTGGCCTTATGTGATTTATATTTTAAGTATCTCCTGCCTCCATATGCCTGTTTCTCTATAAACCTTATATATGAGTGTGTATATATGTATATATATACACACACATCTATGTATATATGTCTATATTAATACAGCTATATCTGTCTATATCTATGTTTATCTGTATCTATATTTAATCTGTCCAACTACATTGGTGCAGTAACTGTCAGTACTCATAGTGGGCAGATATCTAGGAGTGATAAAGTTTAGCAGACATACCTGGTCCACAAGGAAAGCAAGATCCTGACATTTGTATGACTTGCTAAGGCAGTATACTTTTTTCTTCAGATTACAAATGTGTGGAGTATGTATTCATATGTATATTTAAGATTCTTTTTCCCTCACATTTTATTAGTGTGTAATGTTCTGATTTTTTTCAAATTTTTCAAAATAGGGAAATAATTGTGTCACATATAAGCCTACATGAAAACAGTCAACTGCACATCACACTATGTCATTAAAAAGGTCTATTTTTGTTAACTAGCTCACACATTCTCTTGAGTTATTCAACCACATACACACACATACATATGATCACCACACAAGGCCACTGCTTGGTAATTAAAGGAAAGAGTAATTTCTTAACTACCACTTAATTACCACTCCTCCTGCAGCACTACCTATTATTTTTCCTGGCTTTCTCATTTTTCTTCATCCACGTCATCATTTCATACACATGCAGTTTGCACTGTTATGTTTTTACTGAGAGACAAAAAAAAAAGAGTCCAGTCAAAATTACCCTGAATAAAGAAGCAAGGCAGTAAAACTTTGAGTTTTCCACTGTTTATTTTCAGCTTTCTCTCATATGTGTGGGGAGTCTGGCTTCCACTCTCTGATTCACTACAATCCAAAAGAAATGACTTTTGAGTAGAAGTCCATCAAATGCATAACGTCTAAAGAAGAACAAAGAAGTTAATTTTACATAAATTCTCTACATATAGGAGAAAACTAAAACATTTTTTTCTACACTAAGTTACCAATAGATTTTTGCTCTAGCAGCTGTGAAATCAGATGCCTGTCAGTGAAAGTGGAAATGTTACTGAAAAATAAATTTGCTAGTTGTTTTAGTCCCTGCAAAGAAACAAAAAAAATAATTGGTTCTGTCAGGACAACTGTTAGAACAGGAAAAAAAATTCCCCTTCTACCATTGCAAAAGCCTGCCCTATGTACATAAAGTTATTTAAAATGTGCTTTAAATTGTATTGTATTATATCATAGTGTAGTGCAAGCATTGTGTAAAAATCACTTAATACAGAATAATATCTTTAACCCATCACCACTTAGATCAAATTGCTGTGTTATTCCTGAGTGAGTCAGACCTTTGGTTAAGATTTTAATATTTGGCACTATGTATTATATTTCTTTCTTCCTTACCTAATTTATAGGTACTCAGAAACACTCATTTCTGGTCCTTACAGCTTATTTTTCAGAAATACAAAGATCATCTAATAAAAAGAGAAAAATATGAAGCTCAACTTATTGTTATGCCATTCAGAGAAGCTCAACCTACTGTATACATTGCACAAGTAGTGCTGAACAAGTAGTTCATACATACATTGAACAAGTAGTTCTGAGTGATAAAATGCTTTAGGTGATAAATTCAGTAAAAAAAAACCCCAACCCAAACAAATGACACACATTTAGCTTTGAGTTGCTTGACAGGAACTCTTGTGAAATGATCTCAGCCACAGATATTTTTCCACCAACCTATCCATGTACATTTTGCTCCTTTCCTGTTGCTGTAATTTGTGTTCTCCATGGCTTGAGGCAAGCTTGGAGGAGCTCTGTCTGCCTGGGGTGCACATAAATGTGAAGGGACGAGACGGGGAATAGGACCAGAGCCTCTTCCTCTGTGAGGCTGTATTTAATCCCTAAAGCTAAGATGCAACCCTACAAAGGGATTTCTGAACAGTGGTGCAGAGGTAAATATCAACCTATCCTGAAATTATACCACTCCTCTTTGGAAGCCTTTCATTATTTACAGCCTGTTAAAGAAATCTGGAGACGTGCCTCGACGGAGCAGAGGAGGCTGGGTTTCTGCATAAATGGAGAGTCTGTGAAGCTTGTGCTGAGGATCTCTGAAAGTTTTCCTCCTCTGCTTTTTAGGAAGTTTTTGTTTTCAGAAGTGAATGGTGTGATGCTATCATCACAGATGTCACAGCTATTCTTTTGCAGGGAGAGAGATCCTAAGCTACAGAGTAATGAATTAAAGGAAAGCTGTCTGTATGCACTAAAATATGAAGAGGGCAAAAGATAAGAAATGTCAGTGCTTTCTCCAGTGCTCGCAGTTCAGGTGTTGGAATAAATCACAAACATTTTATAACTTAAAATGTGTCATCCTGTGCTTGTTATTCTGAAGCTGAGCTCTCTGTAGCCCCTCAGAGAGGCAAATCTAACTGAGGTGTGTAGAAGAGAGGATTTATTTTACCACAGATTCTGTAATCAGCATGGTCTTACATGACAAACTGGCTTATTTCCAGATAAAATATATGCTCTTTGGCTGAGATGGTCTTCATTTATTTATGTCTTTTAAGAGATAGACCAACTCCATGTAGGGAGGAATGGAAAAGCAAAGGTGGAAATTAATACAGCAGCTGTGTAAGCAGCACAATCCCAGGGCTCTGTCACAAAAGCTTCTTTGAGAAATCAGGAAGGCAGCACCTCTGTCTGATTTCCTTGAGATACATCACCTGACCAGAGGATGTCTCAAGACTAGAATTAAGGTTCAGTTCAAATGTCTCAGCTGAATGTTGTGACAGTTGACAGCTGCAGCACTGGTGTGTGTGAATGAGGCTCATGACAAGTTTTTGTCAAACCAAACTTGCTCTCTGATCAAGTCACTAAAGAAAGGTTTTTCTTAAGGAAAAAGCCCCAAACAAAACAACCCCAAAACACCCACCCCCACCAGCAATACCTCACCTAAATCCAAACTCTGAATAAATAAAAAATAACTAATAACTTGTTTCCATAGAAAGTTTTTAAAAGTCCCACTACCATTGTTATTCTTCCCCCTTTATTTTAAGCAGTCTTCAAATACTACTGTTTGTTTTCAACAAGCTATTCCATTACACTTTATATATATTTAATAAGCAAATGTTTCAAACTCCACCTGGGCATGTCTTCAGCAGATGCAGTTGAAATGAGGTGGAAGCATTTCCATAAGTAACAAGAAATAGCATAAATAAGATGGTTTATTTTGTACCTCAGTCCTGTGAAATGCAAGTCACTTTCTTTTACATTTTGTTGGAGACAATTCTGATTTCAAATTTTTGTTAGAATTGCAGCTACTACATGATATGCTGATTTGTGGCGGCTTCTAAGCAGCACTCTCACAAATATCAACCTGCAGAAATTTATATTTTGTCTGCAAAATACAAAACACTCATATAGGTTTCATCTCTTTGTAAAGTGATGAAAGAATAGTGCTACGAGAAGAAATAGCATTTTAAAAAATTGTAGGTTTCTGGATTGAGTAGTAAATACAGTAGATACAGGATTCAAATGTAAAAATATAAGAAACTGCAAAGTCAAAATAACATAGGATTTGAATGTAAAAATATAAGAAAACACAAATCAAAAGGACACCATGATATGGCTTTCAAGAATTTGTGGGAAATGTTGTAATTCCTCAAGATGAAAGCCCTAATTCCTAAAAATAAGAAGACACAAATCTGTTAATCAGAAGTCCAGGAAAATTATTCATTTCACCATTATAACTAATTTTGGTTATTCTTTTTGGGCCATTACTGTGTTACAGCTGCAATACCACAGTGAGAACTCACATTAGCATTTCCATGTTTTATGGATGAGGACCACAGGAGCTAGAGCTGTAAACTGCTTGTATCCAGGCAGTTGGTACCACAGTTCATAGCACATCAACAAATACCCCCTGGATTCTTTATTTCACAGGTAAAATCTGTCTTCTCATCTCCACACCTATGGACTCTTCAGGGGTCGCGGTTTTGGTTTTGGTTTTTTACTTTTTTAAATACCAAAATTGCACAGTGGGCACCAGAGATGGGTTTTAGGTCAGGTATTGTGTGGTTTGCTAAAGCTGCATGTGACTTCACTGGCCATGAAGGAAGACATAAAGTTTCCTGAAATTCAAATATTCACCTGTTCTGCTTCAGGTTCACATAGCTTACAATTGCCCTCTTTCAGCATCTCTTCCATTTACTCCTAAATTTTATGAACCATCGGGGAACACAGGATCAAATATGAAATATTTGAAATATGTGCACCCTGTGGTTCTTAGTGCACAGAATTCATGGATTGAGGTGACCTGTTGAGGTGGGAAGTCACTGCATATTCCTTCTGCTCTCAGCCTGCTCAGTCACTTGTCCTTTTTTTCCCAGCACAAGTCACAGTTCCTGGCAGAGGAGGCAAGTTAATGTGCTGCCATTAATGTAGCTGAGACATCCTCCATTGGGATTGGAGAGATGTGGGAGCAAAAGCAGTCCTGTAAATTATGGTGTTATTTGTTGACACATAGTGCTAACAAGAAAGTCTCAGCTCACAGTTTCTAATCTATGAAGCAAGCGCTCTAAATTAGTTACAAAGCCTTGCATTCACATCTGCCTAACTTTCTTAACCACCTCACCATCTCTACATGCTTCTCTGTACCATCTTCCAATTATATAAAATACTTATTATTTTCAGTCTCTGAAAATCTTCTGCAAGGGCTTCCTTCCCTGTTTTCATTTGAGCATCCACCATTTTTTTTTTGTGTGTTATTCAGATTATAAAGTATATAACCTGTAAATCTGAAGTAGTTTTGGGGTCAATGTGTATGAGTCCTGTAAGTGTAGAACTAAAAGATCTGGATACTATCAAGCAACACAGAAATTGCTTCAGGACTCCTTGTTATCAGGGTTTGGGGCTGACCTTCCAGAAGAATGGACTGGGATCCAGACATTACAAGTCTCCTAGTACAGGGGTCATTTGAGGTGGAGAGATTCAGGATGGTTCAGAAGAGGAAATCTGCATGCTTTAAGTTGCACCTGACATTGTCATGCTTTTATCCCATCTAAAATATTTTGAACAAAACAAACTCATTTGAGCATCAGAGCCACAACTAAGCCTTCCCCACCTGTCAGCTGTGTAATTGCTCATCAAATGGAGCACTACAGCATGCAGCCCCGTGCAGTTTACTGTGAAGAAAATTAACTCTAGCCCAGAAAAAACTGCTTCATTGATCACATGGACTTATTTGATATCTGTGATGGAGATTATAATATTAATGGTAGCCTTGATGCATCAAATCATCATTGGGTAACAGTGAACTCACGGTTCTACAAATATGAGTTGAATTGAGAGCAGGATGGGTCCACCAGCTTATTGTTCCTGTGAAATTTCTTACATTGCAGCAAGCCTGGCACTTGGCTGATGGTAGAAGCAGACATAACATTTTCCGGATCTTTATCATGCAGCTCAGGACTCCTGAGAATTCTGAGTGATTTCAAGATAAAATATTGTACAGCATGACAGGAAATGTCCTCTCCCCTAATAGCTCTCAATTTCTAATTGTTATGTGGCAATTTATTTATTTAGAAGGATGGTGTGAATGTGAAGCCATGATGTTTAATACTGGTTGCATCACCCAGGATAAAAGCTGGATTTATAAATTCTCACTGAGAGGAGAGAAAAATTTTTGGATTTGCAATGTTATAGGTGAAAAGCGAGAATACACAAGAAGATGGCAAGTACAAATTTATAAATAGAACCATAAATGCATCTATTTTGACAAAAACAAAAGAAGCGCTTACCTTTGATTTACACATTGTTCTTGCATCTTAAAAGTGTCCTCCTCCACCCAGCTTTGGGAACAGTAACAATGGCAGTAACGCACTATAAATAGTGAATAGCTGAAGTGAGCAATTCATGAATACCTAATAGGCTTAAATTTGTTTGCATAAACTGCTCAACAATTATCTAACATATTTGCAGAAATCTGTGTATTAATGAGACAGGGAAAGAAATAACAACCAAATTTATCTTATAGGAGACCATAGCCTATAATGAGGCCTATTCTAATGAACATAAAACTTGTTTTTTACTTTCACATAAAATGTGTTGTTGCAGATGACCAGTGTTGTGCAAGCCGTAAGGGGCACTGAACCCACCCCTTCACCCTGTGGTGATGCCACTGAGTTAATGAGGGTGAATAACAGAACTTATTCACAGAAGACTGTCTGCCTTTGGGGAGTGTTACCTGCACCTGGTCACCTTTACTACTGAAACCATTATTTTAGGATGCAGGGCCTGTTAATCTGATATGTCAGTTTGTGATTTACTGTGCTGATATTTATACAGTCACAGGAATTATCTGTATCCATCCGATGGTTTGCCTGCAAATGTACTGTGCTTTTCATTAGAAACAGAAATGTTGCTACTTTGATGGAACAATTTACTCTTAACAGATTAACAGTCTTATCCCATGCAGGTAGATCTGTCTCTTTCAGCTTCTACAAACCCAGGCATTTGCAGCCAGCAGCTTTGTGTGTGCTACCAGACTTTTAGTCACCTGACAGGACAAATGCAGGCACACTGATGTAACTGGCAGGATTCCCATGCAGGTGTGTTCAGTCTGAGGAATATGCATCACTGGAAGGACTACAGCTGTGAATTGGAAGCATGGACATGTGTGCAGAAAGTAGTTGCTCTAGTAAAGAGTAGGTTATTTTTTTTTCATTAATAATACAAAATTACTTATGGAGGGTAAAAATAAAAATCCTCAGTAACCCACTCGTGCTGTTTAACCCCACTAAGCCCCACAGAGCTGCTCACTCTCTCATCCCTAGGAGGATGAGGAGAAAATCAGAAGAGAGAAAGAGAGAAGACTCATGGGTTGAGATACAGATAGTTTAATAGGGAAAGCAAAATCTGTGAACACAAGAAAAGCAAAGTAAGGAATTCAGTCACTGTGTTCCATGGGCAGACAGGATTTTAGCCATCCCCAGGAAAACAGGCTCCGTCACACAGAACAGTTGCTTGGGAAGACTCTAAATTATCTCCCTTCTTCCCCCCTTCCTGCTTCTCCCCAGCTTTATGTCCTGAGCACGATGCCTCATGGTCTAGAGTACCCCTCTTGTCTTCTGGTGTCCCCTGCCCTGGCTCTGCCCCCTCCCAGTGCAACCCCATCCTGCTCACTGGTGTGTTGGGAAGAGAAGCAGGAGAAGCCTTGGCGCAGTGCAAGCCCTGCTCAGCAATAACAAAAATATCCCTGAATTATCCATGCTGCTTCCAGCACCAATCCAAGCACAATCCTATGCTGGCCACTGTGAAGAAAGTATACTATCCCAGCAAACCAGCACACCTACACAGTTAAAAACTCTGGGCTGAGTTTAGGGAAGTTACTACAGGTCTGTGCAGTTGCTGTTGTGCTTTATTGAGTTGTTAATTGTGCTCTTCAGGGAACCCATGAACAGTCTGCCCAGCTTAAAATACAAAAAGACTATTTCAAGCAGTTCTGTTATTAAGATAATATTAGTCCATTAGGAATTCAAAGGTTGGTCCCTTACAAGAGAGAGCTGCAGATCATGCTGAGAAGGTCAAGCAATGTCCCACCAAGAACAGCCTGAAACATAGGAAGAATTCTTTACTTGAGAAACTCTTATTTTCATTCAAATAAGGTCATTCAATGAATCAAATCATATGAAGCAGCTGTTAAATAAATGTCCTAGTTGGAACAATGATGTATCCTTTCATTCAAAGGGGTCAGCTTTTTAAAATTCTGCTTTTACCTACTATCCACTGCCATGCCATGATTACTGAATTACACCGGAGTGACTTAGGGAAGTGGACTGAATATCATATAAGTCTCTATTTTCGTTTGTCCTGGGATTTTTCTTTCATACAACTTTTTGTACCCCCCATGATTCTTTATTATTTATGCTGAAGATTGACATCTGTATCTTGTGTTGATACATAGATAAGATCAGATTATTTCAATTCTATCCACCTTTATAAAGACATACAAGAACACATTCAGAAGTCTTCTTTAAAGTGTTTTATCCTTGAAGTCTTGACTGAAAGACTTTGTGAGAAGATATTCTCTGTGTGAACTTGGCGGGAACTGGAATTCCTGTCATTCAGGACATTCTGAAATTGAAAAGCAAGACCTTAAACAGCATAGAAAATACATTCTTTGATTCTTCTTCTTGTGAAGATATATTCAAATTCAGTCTTTCAATTCAAACCTATTTTTCTTGAAACCTCTCAAGAGAGCCTGGTTAACCCATCAGTTCTGTGTTCACTTGTGACAGCTGGGAGCAGACCTTTAAACCACCAGGGACCTGACAGCCCTGCTTGTGTGTAGTCTATATCTGTACAGATTTTAATATTTCAGCTTAACTGTGAGAAGAAATAATAATGACAAAGTTATAAATGCTAATTAGCAATTGATGCCATAAAATACAGAAAGGTTTAGGCTTCAGAGCAGTTACTGTATGAGCAGATAAAAATTTGTTTCTTGGAAGCACTTTTAATAGTGTGGTGTCAAGCTAATAACGACTTGCACCGTGATCCCTCTGAGTGCAGAGAAGCACATAGTCAGAGCCTGACCTGCTGGTTCAATAAAGAATTCATTGCTCATGTTAGAGGTGTTCCTGTGAGTCAAGAAGTGGGATATTAATTAAGGAGCTGTGCAGAGCTGGTGTGAACAGGCTCCCTGAGGTGGGCAGTGCTGTGAAGCTCCTTGAGAGATGTTTTGCATGGGTTTCTTCACACCCATTGCCTGGGCACCCAACCTGCAAATGTGCCCCTTTGTATCCACAGTGCCCAGGGGAAGGAGAATAGCAGAGACTGAACTGGCAGGCTGAGGAATGTGCTCTTCCTCTTGCTCTCTACTAAGTTTGAGGGTACAGAGAACATCTGTTGGCTACCTGTTTTCAGGGTAGTACCATATTGCAAAGAGGCAGCTGGATTAATCTGTGTAAGTGGTGGTTCATTTTATCTTGTTTCATTTAATGTTCAAATAGAAACAGCACTTTTACATATCAGTGATTTTTAGCATTACTCCACCTCACCATCTTGGGGCATGGAAACATGGAAGAATATCAGCTTTCATTTCATTTTTCAATCCTTTCCCTGTAAAAATAATCTGAAATTTATAAATAAGAAATACACTGATTATGAATATAGTTCTCCTTTCTTGCATGACCGGTATCAAATTTCAAAGGCAGAGTAATTGCAGGCATGCATCTACAAAAAAGACAAATACCTAATTCTACAGAAGTGAAATAACTGGAGAGACAAAATACTAGGAGTAATCCAGGAATGATCACCCTTTTCATGTAAACGCTTTATTATAAATTAAGGGAGCAGCATTCCTAGATTGCCTCTTGCTCCTGAGTTCAGGCTGTTAGATCTTTGCTGCTGCCGGTACTTTATCTAGTTAGATTAAAGCCAGCATGGAGGTGCTTATCTGTGCTACAGTCACAGCTCCTGGCTGGCTTGCTGGAGCTCACTGAGGAGCACTGGGAGCTGCAGCACAAGGCAGCGGCTGTGCAGCTCCTGCGAGCAGCTCTTGGAGGTTTGCTGCCTTTCAGAATTCCATGTGCCTCCACGGGTAAGCTGTGGAAACAGGTAGGTGTGGTGGGTTTTAAAAATCACAGGCCACCTAACAACCTTGTTTGGGTTTTTCTGGCCTATGACAGCGAAATCTTCAAGCCGAGGGTCATCACTGAAGGGCTGATAAATAACTACTTTGGGACTACCTGGCAAATGACTTCACTAATTGACATGGGTGTTCCACAGCAGGTTGCTGCTCTACAGACCCATCACAGCAAATGCCTCTTGATTGCTTGCAATTTAAAGTTTGCAAATACAGAAAATACAGCTCAGTAAATTTGCACCAGTGTTAAAATCACCCCACGAGGCATTTACAGGACCTGGCACAGAAGCAGTGTTTTTCACACAGAGTAACGTAAACATTTAAGTAGAAATCAAATTATACTGATTAAATATTTGAGCAAAAGCATACTCTAGTCCATTTAGCTTAGATTAAAAGCAAAGAATAAAGGACAGAAGGATAATTAGTAAACTAGTGGAAGTGTGAAACCTCTGAAAGTTAACATTTTGTTGTTTTTTCCCTTCACAAACAGACCAGTTCTTCTGGTCCCACTATTCTTGACTGTAATATCCTCACAAAAGTCTCACTGATGCTCCTATGAGTAATGCTAATTTGAGGAAAGCTCAGATAGTTTTCAAGCACTGTACTGCATATTTGAATTTCATCCGAAGAGGAGGAGACAAAACAGTTTCACAACCTCATTTTGATCAGTTATTACATACACACAAATCAGACCACTGTATTTGATCTAGCCCAACATACTTAATTTGCCCAAACATTTGTGGTAATGGCTATTTTGATTAAATTATCTGAGTTTTAAAAATTGTTACTATAGCAACATACACTCTAGAGTGAGATGCCTGACTCTCATCCCAGCAAATAATTTCTGTCAGGAAATTATTTGATAGGATGATGATAGGAAAATTCAATATAAGCAGTTGAATTGCTGATACTCCTGCCCAAACTAAAAATAAGCCAGTTTTGGCCCTGACATTAGTAGGTACTTTTTTTTTTTTCAAATTAGCTGAAACCAGGTATATGTTGATATAACTCTGTCTGTACTTAGTGTAGGAGAAGGTAAGACAATAAAAGTGATAAAATAGGCTGTCTGCAATAAAATGTTATGACTAAATATGGTCCTGTTTTTACTCTGGAACAATTCATGTCACCTAGATCTGCCCATTTCTGTTGTAGAATCTAGCCCCATAGCCATTACACATAAATATGTAACACTCCTATGTTTCAGCATATCTGCCATTCCATTTTATCGTCTTGAATTTTGAGGTACCTTTTCGTCATACCACCATCTGAAGAAGTGTGAAAGTCTAGTGTTTTGTGTCAGGTGACAAACTTGATCACAGAGGAACCCACCTACAGTTGCAGAGTAAATGTCAGTGAAACCAAGAACCTGAAACTGAGCCTTAGTCTACGTTTTCACTTAATGTTTAGCTACCTGCAAGATGAGAGAAGGTCTCTGTAGTTTCTCAATTGTAACTACTCAGTGCCAAAAGGGGGCATCTTTAGATTTTGGGCAGCCTTTTCCGTGCTTGCTTCCAGGTGTGCTTGGTGCCCAAATATTTTGAAAACTTCAGGAAGCAAACTGTGGGTTGTTCAGTCTGTAGCAGTGATCTTGGATAAGGTAAGGTTTTCAGTCTAACCCACTCTAACCCTGGGGATATCACTGTCCATGCACAATTGTACACTATTTTTTCTGTTCCTGACTGAGGTGCAAAGCGAGTGAAAGCAGTCACAGTGTATATTACTGTGTGAAAAAAGCCCTTTGCTGCCCTTTGGAGGCCTTTGGTGCATGTTTACACTCACTGAAGTAACCCAAAGTGATGCCAAGGAGGTGTTAAAGCTGAGCAAGACCACAGGCTGGTGCTAGCAGCATTTTAGGAAAAGCTCACAGGAGACTGTTCTTCAAACCTGCTGCTCAGTGTTTATGTAGCAGGAAAGAGCATCTATTAGTTGCATTTGGAGTAGAAAGCAGTGGAGTTTGTAAAGCATGCAATGGTCACAAGCTCAAAGGGTGCTGGGTTTGGTCCCAGAGCAAGTGTTTATCCATGAAGATTCTGTTATTTGCTGTATTCTTCACGTTCAGTTATGTGTTCAGGTAATGGAAGGTTTCATTCCTCTTTGATGTTTGATTTCTGCTTCTTCTTACATGCACTGAATTTGTCCAAAGCTGGTTTTTCTTGCCTCATTTTGCTTCCTGGCAGAGCCACTAGAAGAGACTGAATGTCAATAAGTTTTAAGAAAGCCCCAAGGGCTCTAGTTCTCTACTCATTTACACCACTGTCAGAGCACTGTGCCATTACTAAGCTGGAATCATCTCTGACTGAGACAAGGGGAGAATCAAATTCTGCCTATCCAGTAGTTCTGAATGTAATGGATATTTGGATTTTGTTGATGCTGGAAAAAAATAAATTACTGAGAAGTAGCTCTCTTCTTTCAGGTGACAAAAAAATAAAAAGTGTCTTCTTCACTAAGAATTTGAAGGCAATTTTATTTTCCTCTTAAAGGTTTATATGTTATGGTTGCCATTAATTTCCCATATGATGTAAAAATCCAAAATCAAGACTTGCCTTTGATGAAAAGCCTCCACTAAAAAAAAGCAGCACGAGACCCTCTCAAAATGTTCTGCTTCACATCATGTGTGTCATCAGTTTTGAAACACACACTGACTTGCTGACTCTCAGGCATTTCATAACCCCCTGAGTCATCAGTGTAGGACTCCTCTAGGGTTTGGGAGAATATTTGCAAACCAGGTAGTTTCCTCATAAGTGTATTAATTGCCTTACCAATTTAAAAGCATCCATTATTTGCTTACAAACATTTTCCATTCTTGCTTGCTTAAGCATTCTCGTTCCAAGATACCCGCAGCTTTCTTTCCTGAATTAAATATTCCCTAGCTCTGCATTTCTTGTGAGAAATGACTGATGTCCCCCAAGAATATAAGTTGTGCCTAGATTGCTAAAGACTGCAGTTTGAAAAGGGAAGGGGTAATCTTGTCCGAGGTTTAACCAATAATTTCAATTAATAGATTATTCTGTTAGAGATAATTGAAGCAAATTGAACCTTATACTTGGTGGCTGGGGGTATTTGACCCTTGCATCACATTTTTGTTCTAAGCAGTACGTTACACTACTTTGATGAGCACATTCTACATGCAGAAACCTTTTCCCAGCACAGCTGCTGGACAGTGTGTCTAAAGGAAGCTATCATAACATAAACTTAACAAATATAAGTAGCAATAGACAAGGTCAGAACTTGAGTAAATTTTCCCACCATTTTCAGATATCTCTCCTGTAATCTCCACCTTACATGGTTTACATGTATATTTGTAATAATTTTGCTGGATGTGGACATTTCTCTGTCACAGTGTGTCGTGTTAATGGAAAAATTCTCTTTACAGTATGTTTGACTTGTGGGTCTCATATCAACTTATGCTCCTGGGAGATCTAAAAGTGCTATTCATACATAGCATCCTGTGATTCATCTACAAGTTTCTATGGTGAACATGGAAATAATTTTTTCCCTTTTTCCTTCCCCACTTCTAACCAGGTAGACAAGAAAATTGTCCGCACTGAAATTGGAGTTCTTCTTCGCCTTTCGCATCCCAACATTGTAAGTTTAGCCATGTTCCTTCACTCCACATTTGTTTCCTTGTTTTTCAATATTCTTTTTGTTTATGAGAGGAGACTGTTGTAGTTCACCTGTACAGACTTGGATTAAAGATTTGGGTTCTCTTCATGGGCATGCTAGCAGCTTTTTTATGAACATCTGTTGAATTATATTTCCATTTTAAGATGAAATGCTGATGTTCTTACAAAGTTGAATGAGAAACCATGTGAAAGAAGTTCTGCAAATTAAAGTAGAAGTTGGTGTTTTCAGTCCTGGGATGTTAGGAAAGGACTTACTTTTCAGTTTCTCTGAGACATTGGCAGATGGCCTCTTAAATTCCTGTATTTCGTAGAGGTTACTGAGATATGAGAATAATCAAAAGAGTACAAAAAAAAAAAGAAATAAAGCTAGCAAAAAGAAGTGAGAGAGACCAAGGTTATTCTCCCAGCTGTGATGTGCTTTCTACTGTTGACCTTCAGATATGTTTAGCAAGAAGACAAATAAGCAGAAGAAATACTTTCTATTGTCTTTTCCCAGATAAAACTGAAGGAGATATTTGAGACTCCTACAGAAATCAGTCTTGTTCTGGAACTGGTCACTGGTGGAGAATTATTTGACAGGTAAGTTACCTGTACACACCCCTACCAGTACCTTCCTTCCCCAAGGACGTTAAACTTCAAATTTCTTCTCTGTATAATCCCTGTGTTAGTAATTACTGGAATTATTTCACCAGCATATGATTTATTCACATGAATAAACATCTGCAGCAAATAGCTTAAAAATGTCTTTGGAAATGTAATTATCAGTAGACTTTCTGGAAATTATACATGAGTTGAAAATGGAGGAATTAACTAGGAAATGTTGAAGAAAGGTGCTCAGCAGGCACATAGCATCAAGTGTGTCAGAGCAGAAAAACTGTCAGAAAAACCAGCAAAATCTCATTGACAGGTCATCATAAAACATGTCAGGTGGCAATCAGCCTGCCAGGAGGACAGTGTTATGTCAAATGAAAATTTCATAAGCAGACTAACAAGAAAGAAATTCTCTTTGGTATTTGCTGTGTTTATGAAACATCTGGTTTTGCTTCAAAGGTTCTGCAGGACAGCTGTTGAGTTATGAAGGTTTTGCTCATGAGACTCCACATGCCTCTAGAGTAGGTGCATATGCATAAAGTGAGATGATTCTGTAATAGTGTTGGGATGATGTATTACTGGCAGGGATTTGGGGTTTTTAGAGCAAGAAATGTTAAGAAAAGCATTCTATACTGGCTTGAGTAAAAACAACTGCTGCAGTGACATCCTAAGTTCAACAGAAGAAAGGTGATTCCTCTCTCAATACTCATCCAAAGCAATGAGGAGAGATTTGCTGCAGCCAAGAACCACTGAGGGCCCTGAGCTGGAGAGGGGCCTGGTCAAAGTGCCTTACCTTTCATGTAGCCCTTCATATATCCACGTGGGTTTCAGATTAGGTCATTTTCAGGAAGGCTGGATACTCTACAGGAGTCTGATGAGAAGGTTTTGCAAAGGCAAAACACAAATGATGCAGTGAAATGGTTGTTTCCTCAGTGGCAACCATCTGTGTGGTAGAAGAAGTGAAGAGAAATAATTTCGTGGGATCCAGGACAGGGAATTCTATTATTTGATGAAACTATTCAAGGAGGATTT
Organism: Rhipidura dahli; assembly: GCA_013399225.1. NCBI lineage: Eukaryota > Metazoa > Chordata > Aves > Passeriformes > Rhipiduridae > Rhipidura > Rhipidura dahli. Next base: position 16,475 of record VXAC01001931.1, read on the forward strand.
ACTATTCTGACTGTTTCAACATATTATAGTCTATACTCAGCAGTGACTATGGGATTTGAGCTGTCAGATTGATCTTTTCAAAAAGACTGGGTGCTTGATCCAATAGTTTGGGCAGCTGGGACCAGCTGTCTGACATTTTGACTAGAAGAAAAGTCACTCAGTCACTCGAAATGTGGGGCCCCCTTGTGATGCCATAGATGAGCACCAACGCTGTGGGGATCTGAACTCTGCATCCTCCTTTGCTCCATGTACAACAGAACTGGGAACTTTGTCAATACAGGCCTCTGTGATTTGGAAAAAGACCCAACAAGCAATGGAACAAAAAACCATATAAAATTATTTTCAGCTCTTAAGCTCGGAATAGGAGTATTACTTGTCTCTTCAACCTTAAACTAAAAATAATTAATTAGAAATATGCAGCTGAGATGTTTTGCACTAGTGACTCCAGTTAAACATTAGCTCTCTCTCCTTTCTTGGCTGGGCTGAAGAATCAGCACTTGTATTGTGCTATACGATGGTTGCCCTCTGAGTTTTACTGAGGGTAAATTTAGCTTTCTACCTTAGGACGGATTCCCCTCTCATGCTTAATCTTTTCAGTCCTTACATCTTTTTATCACGTATGAAGGAAGTGTCCTGACTGACAGAGAGATCACAGAAAGGAGAGCACTCCTTTTTCTGTGCATGTGTGATTCCCATCCCAGGAGAAAGAAAATGACCCTGGAATATCTCTTCCTGGGCAGAGGAGTGGTGTCAGATGTGGAAGGAGACCTGTGACCAGGTCTTGAGGTCCACCCCATGGTCATCCTCAAGGAGAGACCCGGTGTGGGCAAATAGGACCCCAGTGTAGCCTGGGACCACCTCCAAGGTTTGGAGTACCTTGTGTGCCTTATTTGTAAACCACTGCCCATACACAGACAGCAAAGCAACTTTTGTACTCTGGAGGAGTTACTCCTCTTTCAAATCAAACAGCATGACTGGGCCTTTTACACAAGCGCTCCTGCTCTCCTGGCTGCAAACATCCTCACTGCTGTTGGTGCTAAACCTTGTAATATGCCACTACTTTTTATACCAACTGTTTTATTGCTCTAGTTTTCTGCCATCCCAGATGTCCATTCTTCTTTTGAATAGTATTTGAGCTGCAGATGAGTAAGTTCTTTCATGTAAACATCCCTCTTATCATGAAGATGATTTTATAAATACCCAAGATCCGATTAGTCTTCTAGAATCTTATTAGCATTGTTGATGTGCTGCTGGTTTCTTGCCACTCTAACTAAAAGTTCTGGGTAATGAAATTATTCACTTCCTTCACCATATTTAACATTACTGTCAAATCATCCATGTTATTGCTAAAATTAACTCTCATTATGACAATTTTTCAATTGTGTTACCTAAAAGGAGATAAATTCAAATGAATGCATCAGTTTGACACCTGAGTTAATACATCTCAAATCAGATTGATTTTGGCTGTATTTTTAGAAAGAAAACTGTTTCCCAGACTTCATAAATCACATTGTATGTCATACCCTGCATACCACCCCAAATAGAATAAATAAAACTGTACTCGAAACTGGAGAAGTTTGTGTAAAGTAGAATATTTATTGCCAACGTACATGATGATTTTTGCCAACCCAGTAAGCAAGGAGTGACAAAGAGCTTGTGGTAAAGAATGACAAAGAGACTGGCAGACCAGTGGAGGAATTTAACAGGACAGAGACAAAAATGCAGCAGGTCTAAATTATCTGGCATTGAAGTTCTTTATGGGTGCTGTAACTGGTGCTGAGACATACTTCTGATTTTTGCTTGGCCCTCCTCTTTCATTCCTACATGTTTAAAACAGACAGGCATTGTGCATTTAAACTGGCAGTGTTTTGACAGAGCCCCAAGGGACTGTCTTCTGGTAAGGCTCTGAGTGTTCCAGCAATGGTAAGCCCAACAGCACAATCTGATAACTTGTCTTTTATGGCTAACTTTTGTTGAAGTTGGTCTTTTGCATTTAGATTTCATTCATATCTATTGTCTTTCCGTTGAATCACCAGTCCATTTCCTTTCCAAATATAAATTTCAGCAAAAAAAATCAACTCTACTTTAACTTCGTTTTAGATTACCTGCAGATTGCTAAGAATAGTTTTTGTTTCTTCCACTTCAAATAATAATGTCAGTCCATACATTCTTCTTGTTTTTACTTTGGCATCTTGACCACAGACTCTCCTGTTTCTTCTTTCATCTTATTGTTAAGTGCAATGTCTAAAAATAGCACTTAAAACTGACAGTCTCTCGAGTAACTTCCCTTTCAAGTTTCATGTAATTTCCTCTGAAGTCTAGGTTCGAGCTCATATTATCTTCTTTTATGTAGTGTACATTGCCAAAAATATTAATTGTTCTAAAGAATTTGCCTTTTTAAGAGATGTGGGAAAGATTGCCTCTTATGAACCAGATAAAGTGAAGCCTTCCCAGGCTTTAGGAAGACCTTTTTTTTTTTTTTTTGGTGCTTTTGGAAATCAAAATTGCTAAGGGATGTCAAAAATAGTCAAGGAATTAATCAGTCACAAAACTGGGAGTTTTTTAGGACTAATGCCAGAATAGCACCTTCTATTTGTTTCAGTCCTCTGGTCTCATTTTGTCATGGCAGTCTGTTTTCTGAACAGGGGTCAGAGAAGTCCTTTGGACTCCCTGCTTCATATAGCCATGATACAGATCCCTCACTCAGGACTAGCAAAAAAAAGAGAGGTTGGTGACTTGACTACACCAGTTATGCCTATTCTCTGAAGTTGGAAGTCAAGACACAAAGCTCTGATAAAAGTGCTCCTTGATGTCTTAGTAGCTCATTTGGTTTCTCTTCAATTTAATTTCAGTAATGATAAAACCCAGTCATTTTGGAACAAAGACTTGTGCATTAATGCCCATTTGTAGTCTTTCCAATGTAATTTGCTATTTCATTCTCATATGGAGTTGTAATAATGCCTTTATACTTTTATTTTTGGTGGTCTGTGCCTAATTTTGTCACTCTGGAAACTGGGAAAGCCTTTTGTAAATTGTGCACATGAATGCCTGTGAAGCTCTTTAGTTTATTTGTTATTTTTAATTCAGAAGGTTCTAGTGATTATAGCTCCTCTGACAGATGTATTCTCAGTTTTCTACCACAGCCTCAGCATTGTAATATAGATGTATTCTGGATGACAGACAAACTAGGAGAGATACACCTGTTAAATTAAATAGAAAGTTGATTCAGGCTTAGCTGAATTCCTTAATTATTAGCAAATTTTAACTTCTGATTTTATTGAAATGCAGAGAGGTTTTGACAGCTGTTGATGTATACATACCTAGAGAATATGTGACTGTACCCTACACATATATACACATGCAAAAAGTCCCTGAGTGACCCAAATGCTAATGATGTGTCTTGTGTGCCTTGATTCAACACCTCTCCTGAAATGATAAAGTCACTTAGGATGTGTGTGCTTCGCACATTTTGAGTTTAATTGCTTTTTTGCTATCTACATTATGACAAGAGTGTAAAGTGAAGTAAAAATGTTTTAGGAAGAAGTGCAGTTTCCCTAAATTTCCTAGTTGGTAATTAAGAAGATTTTTTGATGGAAGCCTGAAAAACAAACATGTTTTACAGAATGTACTTCTCAGTTCATTTTTAAACTTTAGTCACTGCTGTAAGGAATGCATCACAGACCTGTGCACTGTAAGAGGTGCCAAGGCCACCAAAAAAGGTCAGGAAGAGGTGAACTTGAAATAATCCTGAACTGAATAATGATCATTATGAATGCTCCTGGGAAGGGTGACGTAGAGGAGTATAAGGGCAATCTGGGTTATGCAAGCTGTGCCCAGTTCCAGCGTTTGATGGTCAGTTGTTCACTCTTGCTGGCAAGTAGGTGATGTGCCAGAGTGAGCACAGGGCAATGTGTTTAAAATGTCATGGCAGCTAGAACTGCACTGGTTTGGCATGGAGGGGTGGAGTGAGCAAGTGGGTCACCTGAACTCAGGTGGTATCTTTCCACAGTTTTGGCTTTTGTTTCTCAAACACCTCTGTAGTCTTCTTATGTGTAAACCATTCCAGTGTCCCTCCAGACTGATAATTAGGCTCAGTGCCAATATTAGGAAAATCTTTCTTTCTGTAAATTCAGCCAGTATTTGTTTGCCTTGTCCCCAGCAGGTAGAGAGAAGGTGACTACTTTATTCTTTAAACCAAATGTTAAAGCAAACTCTCACGCAGTGGAGGATTGTGGAAGACTATTTTCTCAGCCCCTGCAATCTTTTTGTCCCCCATTATGTTTTCTGTGTGTCAGTTTCTGTGTATTGAACTTCCTCCACATTCCCACATCTTTCCTGTGTCATGGAGCCCTTAGGCAGACAGAGAAATCCAATTAAATCTGCAGCTGTTGGCGGGGCAGCTTCATCAGTGCCTTCAGTGCTGCTCTTTTCCCCTCCCCAGGCCACCGTGCCTTTTGCAAGCTTTCAGCGATTGTTGTCTTTGTCCCCTCTCTGCAGGCAGGAGTTGTGACATGCTTCAGTAATTCAGTGTTGCATTGCCTCACACACTCATTCACACAGGAATTTTTGAGAGGGAAGTCTGAGCAGCCAGTGCACCACTGTGGCTTCACAACCTCTAGAAGCAAAGACTACTATTTTTTAAAATGTCATCTGAAATCAAGCTCCTGAAAGATGAACTTGTCTAATTCTGTGGGTGCTTATACTAAGGCTGAGTTGGAAGTAGAAAGTCAAGGAGGTTAAGTTAAACCCCAGTATAAGAAATATGTAATCTTTCTCTAAATTCTCCTGCATTTATAAAAAAGTGCCTCTTGCTTAGTAACAATGGAGGGAAAACAGTTTTCCTGAATGACTGTAGTGCCAAATTTCATTTCTAAACACAGTATTGAAGAAATACCTCTACTTTGTTTCACATGGAGTCAGATCCAAACCCAGGTCAGTATTTCCCATTATCTTTTTTCAGATGACAGACAGGCAGTTTGAGTCATTAGAGACAATAACAGTTAGTCTGCTCTGGAAGATGAAAATGGTTGTGGAATAAGGGAGATTCTAGATCAGAGCTACTTCTAAAAATATTTATTATTCGTCAGTTCTGTAGTATGGAAAATGCATAATTTATGAAGGAAACCTTTTTTTTAAACTAAACAATTGCATCAGAGCAACCAGGAATTGCAATCATTTCAATACAGACACGAACCAATAGATCTGTGAATCATTCGTTGAGAAAGTGTCCCTTGTGGAAACCATTTTGCTGTTGAATAGAGTGACATCATTTTCTTTTCCTCTTTCTGCTAGTTTTCCATCTCACTTTAGCTTGTAGAAATCTTCTAATTTCATTTTAATTGAATACAAGAATTTGCATAAGAATTGAGTAGTTTCAGAAAAAAATCTCCATGACAACGAAAGCCTTTTAGATGAATTAACGTTTATTATATAGAACCAAACAATTTTAAAAATTGTTAACACATACTTGCATTGGAACAGGATTTGTATGTATCTTGGGCAGTGTCTTGCCTGAGACTGTACACAAAGTAGCATGAAACTGTCCACAGCTGAGTTGTGGTGCAAAGGTTTCAGGTAAAACCAGCTAGAGGCCGAATGAAAATGACCCTAAAAAGAGTGATGGCTTTTTTTAATGCCACAATAAAGGATGGTCTGCACAGCAAACACAGACAGTGCTTAAAGAAAAGAAAACAGTGTTGGGAACTGATAAAGTAATGATAATTTTTACTGTTTCAGATGGCCAAGTTGATTTAGCAGGACTTTTGAAAGCCACATTATCTGTTTCAAAATTCAGCTAATACTCAAATGGTACCAACTCCACATTGTGGAGAAATAGTATTTATAGCAGCAACCTTAAACAATTGCTAAATATTGCAAATTTTAGAGTAACTGTTTAGATTAATTAGCATAAAACTGAGTGCACTTACAAATATGAATTAAGGCAGGAAAGCAACAGACTTTACCTGCTCACATTTCAGGCAAGACTGGAGAATGGGCAGAGTGGCCCACGTGGGAGGGAAGCAGAGAAGGAAAGCTAAGAATAGGAGCACTAGTACATGTAGAGCATGGGGGAGGAAAAAGTAAGTTTGTTAAAGTTCTGAGATTTCAAATTTTCTTCATCAGAAGGAGTCGTGAGTACACATTGAGTTTAAAAATGCAGAAATATTCATTGTACTATATTCCAACACCAATGAAAAGTAAAAGAGAAAGAGGCTTTGGTCTCAGGATCAGTGGTCTCCACTGAAAGTTTCAGGCACTGCTGCAGTGAGAGGCCCAGAGTAGCCCAGTGAAGTGGGGAAGGTTCATCCTTCCTCACTCTTAGCTGAGAGCTCTCACTCTAACAACAGCAGCAAGTGCTGACTGGGAGTTTAAGGAGCTGCCAGCCTTGCACAAAGAGGTGTCTGCTATCAGTGACTAGCCCATTGAAGCATCCTCTGGCATTGGATGAGTCCTCTCCTAGCTCAAAACAGGTTCCTGAGTGGTTTTGATTCCTTTTTTCTACTTGCAGCTGTGCAAGCTCTGTTTCCCTTGCAGGACTCGGAAAAAGCTGGCCCCCTGTTTTGTCACTCTTCGAAAAACTAAACCCAAAACCCAGTCCTTTCCTTCTCTGATGAAATGTTCACTTGTTTGTTCTTGTTGGAGGCTGATCATTTTACCTTGCCTGATGTACTTGTTGTTAATCCCCAGAAACATGTGTTCTACTCAACTGTAAAATTGTAAAATCTCTCCCTTTATTGGGGTAGTCCACTGCTTTCCATGGCTTCACACAGATACAGTGAACTAAAGCACAGTACCAGGAAAAATGCCCCAAAAGGAGAAAAATCCTTTACATGGTCTTCCCAAATTACCCTGGAGGCTGTGGGGGTGTGGTGAGTGCTGGTGAGAGTTTATACAACTGCAGATGTAGACTCTGATGAAGACAGGTACATCATGGAAACATTACAAACAAAATACAAAGAGCTGCAATTCCATGGTAGAGAGGCTACACTGAAAACCATCTGCAAAACTGAGGAATTTATACTACAAGAAAACTTCCAGTGCTCACAAGGAACAGAAATGCTGGAAAGGCCAGTTGGAATCTGGCAAGGCTCACTGCAAATTATGAAACACTTGAACGCTTACATGTGTTTGATGATGGAAACTGCCAAAATTTCAATTATAGGAGAGCGTGCGTCCCCAGAAACACATTGTGCCATTTCCACAGGCTTGCTGTGCAGTGTGATGGTAAGGGTGGTTTTGCTCACTGCTAAATCTGTTTCAGCCCCATTACCTGGCAAGGCTCTTCCACCTCTGGGCATGAGCAGCAGCTCAGAGAGCAGGATGACACAGATTTCTGTGGGGTACCTGTGCCTGCAGGCAGGCAGGGCTGCGTCTCAGCACCGTGGGACTGGGGCTGTTCCCAAAGGGCATCTTCCTCTCTGCTGGCACCGGGAGAGGGCAGTGAGGAGGGGCTCTGGAAAGTATTTCCCTGCTCCCCTATATAGAAAGAGGCAGATTTGTCTTGTCTCAAACATGATTACAGGTTCTTAGAAAGACAGCATTGACTCAGGTGGTGCTTTGGAGGGCTCTGGCTTGCTGTCCATCTATTAGGCATTCTGCTAAATGTGTGTCTTGCCATATGAAAGTGTAAACAATCGAATCAGCGTATTCCAATAAATGTGTGTGCATGACCATGAAAAATTGTTCCTACACAAATCAGCATGGCATTTTTGCTTGGCCTAGAATGTCTTCATTTTGAATTTGTGTCTTGAATTTCCTGGATGCTTGCAGCACCAAGTTGAGCATGTTTCCAAGCTTTTTTTCTGGTTTGTCTTCAAGCAGATCTGGATTCCCTGCTGTCTTCCTCTTTCTCTCTCCAGCACTCTTTTGGCCTACCTGGCTCTTTCATTTGCATATCAAAAGAGTATTTAGTTAGTTCCTTATTGCTGCTGTTCCTATCTTTCTGTCCTCTCAGCAAAGGCTTAATCTTCCTTCACCCATGGTTTTGTTAAAGATCATTCTGTAAACTAGGTATAAATAGTTGGGGTTTGCTTCAATAATAGTGAAATACGATATTTCTGCAGGTTTCCTTCCCATTATAGCAAATAAGGGCAATGAGTCATTGTTAATCTGCAGGCTGAATTTTAGAAATCCTTTTAAAGAAGACTCATTGGTCTCAGGTAGGAGTGTTGCTAGCTCACCTGCCATTTGTCTTATGTAAACTGTCTCAGGGAGGATGCAAAAAATAGATATGCAAATGATCCCCCAGAACTACTATGTGACCTGAACTACAGGATAATCCTCTTTCAACACTCCTCCTTACTGCCTAATAGCCAGGTTTTACTTCTGAAGCAGAGTACCCTCAGAAATAAACATACATCTTTATAAAGGGATATGTATTTTTTTCGTCTTTTGCTGTCACAGAACATTACATTTTCTATTTGCAAAATTACTATTAATTAAGAGGAAGTTTCCTCTGCTCAATAATTCTGAATTCTAGACTTTGGTAAAACTGGAAAGTTAACTGCATGTGACATAAGCTGTAATTGGCTTGCCAGTGCATGTTATTCACGTGTAGCATTAGCAGATGGGTCCAGTGCATTGCACAATATTTCTACAGTTGTTTTTTATTGCTCTCCAGAAATATGGGCCCACAGTTTGTTACATTTATTTACTGTAAAGTGTGCATTACAAGGCTTCATCTACAAAGTCTGTTTGTTTCTTCTGCTGTTTGATATAAAGAATGCAAGCAGCATGCAATCCTTACCAGCATAGATTGTCTAAGTCAGCATGAACTTATCTCGAGGTCAAGAGGGCAGTCTTGAGTGTCTCTTTGGCTTTTCCCTTGTTTCCAGTGGTCACAAAATTAGAGAGGTTTTTTTCTGCATTGGCTGGGCATTTAAAGGAAACTCCTCTTTTCTTTATTTTTGATGAGTGGAGGAAAATACAAAGAAGGAGAATGCATTTAAGGGATTTTTTTTTTTCATTCGCCCTGTTTATGCATTTGAAAAAGATAAAACAAAGACTGAGTTACCACACCATAAAAAGAGAAAGTCTTTGCATTAAGGGAGAAATGTAGATTGAATTGTAACTGCATTGCTTCATATTTCTCTGACCTTGGTCTGAGATGTGTTGGAAAATCAGGGTATTCTAAAAATTGTTTAAGCCTTAGAACCTGGCCCATGCATTTCTGAGGTCAGGTGCACGGGGTTATCCTGCACCTGGTGGAATCAGTGCATGAGGCAGGGTGGATGCTACAGACAGGTACATCTGGCTGAGACTAAATATTTCATTTGAATTAAAAAGGAGGAGGAAGCAAAGCCAGTATATTTGGGGGAATGAAAACTAAGCAAGAGCATCACTAGAGCTCAGGTCTGACAATGTAATCGAACAGAAGAGGATAATTCAGCATGAAATGGATAAGGAGCAATCTAGCCTTCAAGCATAATGTAGCATTTTATTATGTAATTTATGGGATTTGTAACCTCTTTCCCATACTTCAGCATAAAAGCCTAATACAATGTCTCAGTGAGCTTTGCTTTGTTTTCCCTTTATGGTGGTAAGTTCCAGTAAAGCTCTCCCTAATGGTGTAAACAGATGACCAAAACAGGGGAAGGGCTGAAGGCACAAAAAAAGTAAAGGTTTTTAAGCAGTGCATATGGCATGAAAGCCAAAGGGTTGCCAAAAATCCAAAAGACCCCAAATCAAACCAGCTTCTAGAAATAATCCCAAGCAATTACACAGAAAAAAATCATGATGAAATAGAAGATCTGCTTGAAAGGGATTATTTGCTGATGCTACTTGAATAGACTCAGTTCTCTGTGAACATGAGGTAAAGGTAAAGTAAATGCAATTGACTGGGGACATCCCTGTGTAGACTGCTTTCCACAGTGCCAGGCCTGCTGCTTCTGTTTCTGGTGGAGTGCTACCCTTGCATTGTTTCTTACCTCTAATCCCTTGATCCTCTAATGAGCATAAAGTAATGCTTTTCATATGTACATTAGTCAACACCTTTCCTGTCAGTTTTGTGAAGCTGTGAGGAGCTGCACTGATGGTAACTCAACATGAATCTGTTATTTCAGTAAAAGGAAGTGATAAAAAGTTACTGCAAAGCAGGAGCAGTGGGGAGAAAGAAGGACAGCCTTCCTGCCACCGTCAGAGTCTTTTTATGGATCTTGGGGCAGAAGGTCTTTCCAGTGATTTCAGACATTTAAGGTTTCTTGCTGTACTGCTTCATGAGGATTTTAGGATATTGTTTTATAAAACTGGCGTGTCTGCTCGCAGAACATCATTTTTATAAAATGTCTCATAGGCACCACAGGTTCTGTTTATAGACAACATCTGTCAATGTTTCTTGGGCTTTGAAGAATTAAAACAGTAAAAATATCAGGACTTCAGATCAGAGTCTGACCTTTCATGTAACTCTCTGAGGGAAAGTTATTGTAGTTCACAAATATTATGCTCAGTTAAAAACATTAGTAAAAAGATTGTTGAGTGTCTTAAATGGAGTGTTAGGATATCTTAATGACAGATCCCTTAATTAAATGCTTATAGGTCATTGTGCAAATCTGTGTCTACTGCTGACTTTGTAAGAAAAAGCAGCTTTTCTGAAAGAAAAAAGTGGCTTTAGTTGTAATAAAAGTGTGTTTATTTGCATGCAGCATCCCCAGTTTTCTACTGATAGGGGAAAAAAGACTTCTTGAAACAAGACAACTTGAAAGTTGTTCAGCCCATCACACTCGAGAGATGGTTTGAAGCTAGTAAATTTTTACACCAACCTTTTCTTTTGAATAATTCACATCTGTGTGTGCATAGCATAGTGCTTTTGTTTTATAACTATCTAACTAACCAATTAACTAACTGGGGGGTTAAGTACGAAAGTGAAAAAGCAATTCCTAAATGTTGAATAGTTTTATCTTCCAGTAATTCAGATTCCTTGAGTGACAGAAAGTTCCAAAAACTTTGAACTCAATGTGTACGTATACTACAAGCATCTTATCCAGATAATATTTTAACTCCTGTCTTTCATTTAACTGGGAATCAAAGGTAACTTAAATTGCAAAAGGCTTGTTTCCTAGTCCCTTGGGAACAATCCGCTGTCCTGGTCATATGTAAATTCGATTGCTTGCTATCTCATTTTTGAAAAGAAGCATCTACCTTCACTGTTTATTCACTTTAATGCTTAATTGTGTTGCTTTTTTTCCGCAGGATTGTGGAAAAGGGGTATTACAGTGAACGAGATGCTGCTGATGCTGTCAAACAAATCCTGGAGGCAGTTGCTGTGAGTATTATCTGGTATCTCATGCTCAGCACCTGACCTTTAATCCATGGTGGCTCAGTAAATACTTGTGTTTGAAAGAGGCAGTGTGCACAAGGTTCCTCCTACAATTAATTCCATATTGATATTTTGAAGGTAATGAGTGGCACTTTGAAGAATTGCACTTTGATCAGAAGTTGATCAGTACTATTAAGAGAGAACAGAATAATAACTGCTGTCAGTTGGTTGTGCAGTTTCTAATATAACTTATTTCTCTATATATTCTGTGCTTTTCAAACATTGGAATTATTCATATAAAAAATTCACATTCTGTCACTTAGAGAAAGGTATACAGTCTCTTGAGGAAGGCTTCTGGTGTCTACATACAGTATTTCTGTACATTTTCTGTGCTTCTTAGTCACTTGTAGCTCTTCCATCTGATTTCACACCAGATGTTCTCCAAGCCAGCAATCAGATGCTGGGGAAACACTTAAGAAAATAATTTGTCTAATGTCCAGTGTCTGTGTTAGCACTGCTCACTTCCAGTACAGAAGAGAGAGGATGTGTTGGACAAGAAAAAAGAGAGGACAGCCTGCAGGAAGGATGTTAGTGGTGAGGCAGGTTCTGTGCAGACCATCCAGGGAGATTCAGTGTCAGAGGAGCTGTCCTCAGGAAAGGACTGGTGGTGATGACTGACCTCTGTGGAAGGGGTCTAGAGATGAGAAGATTGCTGGATACAGCAGTAATTCTGTTAATCAGAAGGAACAGACTGATCTGGGCATGTTTACCTGGGATGGTAATAAAACACCTCAGTGTGAAAAGCCCCTGTAAATGATGGTTTGGTTTTATTTGTGAGCCTGTCCACACTAAGCAAGATGTGAGAGCTGTTGTTTGCTCTTCTAATTGCACTATACTGCAACCCCATGCATGTTCACTTTGTGATCCTTTCTAAATGATCTGATGCCACTCTCATCCAAAGAAACCTAAATGATGTGTTTTGCAGTACATCATAATGCATTTGTATAAACTTTTAAAATTGGCTCAGATTATTATTTTATGACTAACTTTTTCTTGCAATTGAAGTGTCCCAGTTAAGATGGCTCTATGTTATTTAACAGTCTTTTACAAAAAATGATGATTTATTTTTGCTGAAACATATTTCAGAAGGTATTTAAGCTCTTTATTTTAAAGCCAGAAACTAGAGAAAAATATTCAGCTTCTATGAGTTGTAATAGCTTGGCTGAAATCAATGGAAAATTGATGTATGAAAACTGAAAAGGTAATTTTTATATAAGCAATAATTAGGATTTTTATCATTCCTTATACTAGATCCCTAATTAGAAGGAACTGTATTGAATTCTGCTCTTACAGCTGACACTGAACATCTAAGCCAAAGCTGGAGAAGCTGTGGAAGTGGCAGTTCCCAGCTTGGGATCTTTGCAGCCCAGCAGAAGTACTGTGATAGATTTGGGCTATGAACTTGACAGAATGGTGTTTGTGAGCAGGAAAAGAGTTATTGTTAGAAACTGGAAAATGCTGCTGCAGCAGAATAATCTTTTGAAAATAAAAGGAAATGTGTCTATAGATCATTCTTAAAACCAAATATTTTTACAATTTGTACAATAGGCAATGCCAGTGAATACCCTTCTGGCACCACATAGGCTTTTTGACCTATGTGATTTTTATAAATTGCTCCTTGAAAAAGCATCATCCAGCCTTCCTTTTGCTGACTTCCCTTGAACTAAATGTTTTATAAGTCCCCTGTTCAGGGCTGTTACATGGATCTGTCCTTGCAGTGGATCATTAACATGAGGAGGTATTAGGTCTTCATACAGCAACTCTTTATATGAGACGCTTCTAAAGAATTTAATGAGAAATGTAGAGTGGGATTTTAAAAGCACATAAGCATTTTTTGTTCAATTCCTTTTGAAACTGTTAAAGCAAATGGACTAAATAATGGACTAATCCATAAAGCTTCTAGGTCTGTCTGTTTCCTGTAATACCTGAATACCTGTAAGCCCAGCTCTAACTGGCCTACCATGAATTAATCAAGCAACCAAAGTAGCACACAGAAAATTAATCTGAATCTTCATGTCACAAACCGTCATAAATATATCAGACATCTGTCCTCCCAAGATCAGAGAAAATAGCAAAAGCAGTACTCCACATTAACTTTGCCTTTTTTCACAAGTTTCCTTTCCGCTGTTTACATCTGATCTGGTGTTCCCAGATGGTGACTGTATTTGCCCTTAGTGGGGACAAATTACATTTTTTTGTCTCTTCTGCATTTTTGCCTTTTCCATTATTCTTTCATTGTTCTTCAAGCTGGGAGATAGCTCCATTCATAAGATAAAAGGCTTGTACAAAACTAGGTCATGTTGATGATGACAGAGCTTTAGCAGTGAAATTCTTCAGCTCTCTAGCATTCTGTGAGAACTCTGTTGTTCCCATACATGCTGAGTAAAACCAAGTTACCAGTACTTACCAACATTAGCACCTGCTCTTGTTTTTCCCACATTGTTATTATTTCAGTTAGAAAAACACTTGTCTGCTACATGCCAGAAGTTGGGTCAGCCCCTCGGGGCGTGGCTGGCCAGAAGAACCAATTGTTTCATGCCACTTAGCTCACTTTGCGAACTAACATATAAAAACTTGGGAAAATTATTAAAATCTGCTTGGCTTGCTGCTTTTCTAGTGGTTTGGACTGGTGTGGTTTTTCTGCGCGCCCGCGCTGCACAGCAACACGAGCAAACCAAAGTTCATCCCTTTGGCTCCTCTGCTGCGCTGTTCAGAGCGGGTGGGGAGGTGTTGTGCTGCCTGACACCTCAGCACAGGGACACGAGATGGAATCTCATGATTCCATGAATGAGTTTCATTCTTAAAGAGGAGGTGTTTGAGGGCACTTTCCATGCCATTGTCATTTCTCTTAGTGGGGTCTTCTTGCGTGCTTATTCTAGTAGCAGTTTTTCTTTTTTTTTTTTTTTTTTTTCTCTCTAATGAATTGATTTCTTTATTCAGATGCCCTCAGGCAAGATCTTCACTGGGTATCTTGCAGAATGAGTTATTGATGTTTTGGTATCCAAGCAGTCCTCGAAAGATTGGTCTCAAAAAGAATATTGCACATTTCTTTAAGAGAGGTCTATTTTTTTGCTGGTCAAACTTTATAAAATTACACTATTTTTTTTTTTTTTAGTGTGTACCTTCAAAATCTTATATTTGTCACTAAAAATAAATTCTCTTCCTTCTTAGCTACTCTGCATTAGTGTCAAAGGGATAACCTTCTGCTTGGGGGTTAAATTACTCTTTTCAATATATTTAAATTTGAAATTATGTATAACAGTTTAGTTTCTGTATTTAGGGTATGTACTAGCATACCTACTATATGTAGTTTTAAACTCATCCATAAGATTCTAAGTTAATTTCCCATCAAGTTTTTTACAATAACTTGTTTTCTTAGACTGCCCATTATCTCCTCTAGATAGGAACATTTTCCTGAAGTTACGTGTGGGCTCTCTCAGTTTCAATTTTTTTTTTTTTAATTTAAATTTTCAACCTCTTCAAGCTTCATTATAGATCTGAACCTCTGTTCAGTTCCTTGTCATCTTAAATTCACAGGGAGCTTGCTGAACTGCTGAACTCCCAGGATGATGGCAAAGCCTGAGGGCACTTAATCAACTTGCAGGTTTGAGAGAAAAAAATCTAGATTAAAGGTTTCTATTCATTTCAGAGAATTTTGATGTGTCCAATAATGAACTGTATGTTAGCAGGCAAGATGTAGGCATTATGAAGATGCAGATTGCAGGTGCATTTTAGAAACTCTGAGGTGTTAGTGTGTCTGACAATTAGAGCTTAGGCCAAATGAGGTAATCTAAAGACTTGAGATGAGACTCAAGTGAATTGATGTAGATATTTGGGGGCTTGGCATTCAAAGAAAACCGTACAAGAGACAAAGATTATGAAGAGGTTTTTTTTTATCTATACAGTCATTGAGTTAGTTCTTGCTGGAGATAGAGACAATGAATGGATTTTAGTTTTAGCTACCAGCTACAAGGTGAACGTAATTGAGGTGTAATTGTCACAGGTTTCTGAAATTCTGAGCAAGGCAAATGTGTTACATTACCAATATACACTTAGCAAGGCCTAAAAAGGCACACCATAAAAAAAGGATAGAATTGGGAAGAAACCTGGAGCTCAGTTCTGTGGAAAATGAAGTTAAAATTCACAGAAGAGAATGGCAGGGATGCCTAGGTATTACAACAGAGGATAAAGACTTCTCTAAAATAGTAGCAAAATTTGGGAATACACTTTGTAGATAGAAGAATCCTACACTTGATTGAAGATATTGAAGAACTATTGACTTCATCTCTTTAGAATATTTTACAAAGGATTTTCATTTCAATAGAAGAGGCATTTGTACCTTCAGCTTTCTCCCCATTCACTGATGAATCCTGAGTGCTTTCCATCCTCCCTCTGGCAGTAGAGAGTGGCTTTCTGAGTCTGTCCCTGGCATAAGTGTTGTTATCCATAAGGATGAAGATAAGAAACAGCTGCTGTTCTGACCTAAGCCTACCCACCACCCCCTGCTTTTTTTGACAAGGAAAGAAGGGGAAATGTAAAATTCTTCTGTTTGCTTGAAAGTGGAATTTCAGAAGCTTGCAGGTTTAGACTAGATTCAGTGTATGCTTTAACTGTGTGATTGTTACAAAGAGGACCAGTGCTTGATACTGTAGGACAAGGAGTTTGCTAAGGATTATGATGTTGTACTGTATTCCCTGACAGCATGGTCCACTTTTGCCATTCCCCTACTAACACTCATACAGGCTCATGGCCTCTTGGAATACTGTAAACACTACTTTAATAGTGGTTCTACTAGATGCAGAATAAAGAGGTTGTAGCAATATTTCTAAAAGGGAAATAATGTTTTCTAATAAAACATGCCTCGTAAGCACAATAAACCCTGCATATCAAGGCAGAGTGTCAGACATGGAGGAGGAATGAAAAAAGGGGAGAATCTATTGTTTGCTTGCACTGTATCTTACAATTGCAGTGAAGGCAGACAAGGACTGATGGTTGGACTGACATCAGGATGTGTTTTGCAGGTCAATTACATTCATTCTTCCCTGAACTGGGAGTATTGCCATAGGCATGGCATACAACTTAATGACTTGTAGTAGGAAATAACAACATCTGTCCATCCCAAGGTGTTGTTGTTGGGCTTTTATTAAATAAAAAATAATTTCTACTTGATCTAGTCTGGGCATGAAATGTTTCTTTCTTCAAGATTTGTTTGTGAGGCTTGAAGGTGGCTCCACTTGGAGAGGGGTGGTTTAACACATGTACAGAGATGACTCCATGGAAGCTGGGAAATGGTCTTGGCCTTTTCCCCCATTTGGTGTCAACATTTTAACAGGGGCTTCATCAGTGCCCTGGGAGATTTGTTCTGTCACACTGCTCTTAGGAACAAATAATCAAGTAGGTAAACTGACAAGTTATGCAAGAAAACTATTGAAGTGCTGCCACTGCCTGGGAGAGAAATGCATTTGTGTTTCAAATGTGCTGTTTCTGAAGCAATGTTCAGTAATGGTTCCATACACAGGATAATCTGCTTAAAGGGTGAAGGCATTTTTAAAGAGTAGGTTCATCATTTTGCAAGCTTACATTTGACTGCTTTTCTTGTTTGTTGTAAACAGATTTTAAACTATTTTTTCTTGTTGTCAATGTACTTAAATTGTGATGAGAGTAATGAAGTGGGACTTATTATCATGCTAACCTGATTTATCAGTACCTTGATTCAGAATTATTTTTTCAAGAACATTTTTTGAGATCTGTTTTCAGCTGAGTACAAGGTTCCTTTTGCAGTGCACATATTGAAGAAAAGCTACAGTCAAAAGAGCCCAGCAATGCTACCATCAGCAATGAGGAAATGAGGGTATTGTATTTGCTATTATCACTAATAAAGGAAATGGAGCGAGCAGATTTACTGTATTACAGTTAATGTCCAGTGCAGCAAAAAGTCAGGGTCATATTTGCCTATTTGTTACTGTTTTATATTATGCTTTCATCTAAGTAAGCTGTCCATCTCTTGTTTTGGAAACACGTCACTACAGTATTAATTTTGGAAAATATTTGAGAGTAACAATTAAAGTGACTAATTAGCACTTGTTTTAACTCTCTCTCTTGTTTTAACCATAAATACAATGCCAAATGAAGCTGTGTTTGAGTCAGTAGCTGATACTTAGTCCAAGAGACTGACATTTGCAGGGAAATTGCTGTCTAAGAACTGACTGGGGACTCAAGGATTTGACCTTTTCCCAATTCATCTCAGGGAGATGGGCAATTTACCTGCACCTTCATTTATAAGATGGGTTGTTGAAAATACTGTGTGAAGAGAGTGCTGACCCCATCCAAAGGCTGGGTCTGTCTGCCTGATTCACTGTTTGATGATGGCCTGGACATCTCCTTTAGAGGGGGAGCAGCACAGGAAACAAGCTCTGTGAGAGTCTGAGTCTTGTCTTAAGACAGCCACACATTGCTCTTCTGTGTGTTACCCAGCACAGTGCTAGCAATTAATACCCACAAGAAAAGGAAGAAGACAGCATGTATCTCAGACCTTAAACCACTAACACTTCTTTTCTTAAAATAATTTTTATTGTATGTATTTTGCAAACTGTAATGCAGGGATAGGGCATACAAATATCTATGGGACACACTGTACGCTCTGCATCTCCAAAAAGCACAGGTTGATATATGAGCCTTGCAGGGCTCTGAAGGCTGCTGAGGTGGAGGCACTCCTAAAGCATCCTGAGATCCTCACATACTATGCAGAAACAGTAAAGATTAGCAGCTGGATACTACATAAACAGTCAAGAAGAACTGATGAAAACTGAGCGTGTTTAAGGGATTGCCCTAGAGGAAATACCAAAGTAGAAAACCACCCAGCTGTGCACGAAAAGATAGAGGAGAAATGTTAACTGGCACTGCAGAAGTGCCACCAGTAACCACTGCCCTTCATGTAAACTGTGCAGTCTTGGTAAAGTGGTAGCAGTGTGGACACACTTACAGTATTTCACTAAGGACTGAAAGCCATCTGGTTAAATGCTACATTAAATTCCCAAAAAACGTTTCTGAGGTTTGAAAAAATGTAGAGTTTTAATGACTTTTACAGACTACTGTGTAGTCAGAAAGGCCTGAAAATGTCTGTGTACAAGAAGCCTTCCCCCATCCCCTGGTCCCTGCAGTAGGCTACCAGGCAGAAAATTGCTTACCCATGGAACCAGCACAAAACAGAAGAACCTTTGTAGAAGTCACTGCTTTATCCCTAAAAAGATTTACTGAAACCTAAGGAAATCCTTTTATCCAGCCCTCCAGGACTGTGTTTCTCTGCTTCCTAAGCCAACTGTGCCTGTAGGACAGGCAAGGACAGCCTTGTCTCCTTGTGTCTTGCTGTTCATGCATCAGTAGTGATGGTAAGGAATAAAGAGACATTGATTTCAGGAGTAAATTACAAGGGAACCTGTGAAATGAAAGACAGTTGCCAAAAAATTACTCAGTAGTATTATTATAGCCTTATGTAATTTTGCATCTCAAATTTCACAGTACTAGACTGACTGAGATATCAGCCTCTCAGCAAAACAACTGTTTGAAAAACTGCTTTTTTTTCATTAGGTTGTATGGAAACTTACTAGAACCCCCATGCCTGTGATTTGAAAAAATGCTAAGGGAATTTCTGCCCTATTTGGGGGAGATCCCTGGCATGCCAAGGAGTTGTTACAAACTAAGATTGACTGACACTGATCCCTCTTAAACAGGCAGTGTAAAAATTTATCAGTCATTGTTTCAGCTCAGTGGCTCCATGTCTGTGGCCCCAATAGCAAGAGTGAATCAAGACTCGTCATTTAATCGCTCAAGATCCCAAACCGATCCCCTGCAATGTCAGCAACCGTGGATATTTTGGAGCTTGTAATGAATCTGGTTTCTCCCTCTTTCATTTACTCTTTACTGATGATTTTCATGTTGCTGAGTGACTGGTTTACATGATGTTGTCACACTATTTTGCTGGCACGTGTAGAATGCTTTCTGAAGCCTTTTACCTCCACTTTTATTATTTCTATCAACAAATCCAGGGAGTGCCTAGACTTTAAATTTCACACACTCCTTCTTTTCACTTGAGCTTTACACACAGACTTCCATGTTGGAAGAGCCAAACCCTGGCAGAGGTGAATATTGAAGCCAGTGTTTTCAGGAATCAGCACCACCCCACACTGACCACTTCGTTAGGTCGGAGTGCAGGGTGCTGCATTTTACTTCATGAACTAGAAATAATGAGATCAGATATTTAAAAGAAACAGGGTGTCTCCGTGGTTCACCTAGTGGGTGATCCGGGCTTTTTTCAAGAGATGTGTTAGATGGTGCCTGAATGAAGCACCATGAATGGTAGTTCTGTTTCTGGACACTGACAAATTTGACTGTTTGGTGAACAGTGCTGGATGTGAGGATTTTGTTGTATTTTCTGACACAAGTTCTTGTGCAATAGTAAGGATGGGCAACATCCGGAGTGTAAACAAACAGTTTATTTCATTACTGAATGAGTATTTTCCAAATACTCTGCTGAGTCCACCTGATAAGCAGCAATAGCAGAAATTCAGCATGCTGTCTGTCAGGAAGTAAACCTATGAACATTTTATTTCTTGTGTTTTAAAAATTACTTCATTTTACCATTGTGGTTTCCTGTCTATAAAATATTACCATACTTTGTAATTATTATCATACTTTATGATGATAAAATATGATAATTCTGAGTTATATTTTAGTGAGCAAAATCTAACTGCTGTAGAGCTAGGTATAATAAATAATCAGGGCTGCAAATTGGTCCTTCTCCTTGCATCTGACTGTGCCTGCTTTACTGGGGTCCTTATATCTTTCTGTGTGACACATTGATGCATTTTTTCATAAGGAACTTGAAAAGGCATGCAATAAAATCTGTTAAAATTATGTCCTTCATTTAAAAATCAAGATCTAATCTAAAACTCTATAAAGATTTGATAATATGTGGTATGGAACATTGTTGCCAACAAAAAATTCAGCATGGTTTTCTGTGCAGATACAAGTACCCTGGAATAAGTTTGCACTTGTGGCTGTCTGGAAGGATGAATAATTGAATGAACTCAGAAAAGAGAAACTTGTCAGCTCCATGTCTCTCATAAATAAGAGTTCTTTCTTCCTCAGTCCTGAGAGGGTGCTTCATTAAAGTGTCTTTAGTTTGAGCACCACATGAGTATTCAGTTATATATGGAGCAAGTGCCTTGTCTTGTAGCATTTTCCTTGATGACAGGACTAAAAGGATCTCTTCTGCTGGCTGCCTGATTATTTCCACCTAGTGAGAAAGATGGTCAGTAACATGTTAGGTTCTTGTAAAATGTGTTTGAGATTATTCAATAGTCTGAAAAATTATTAGTTGGAGGGAGAAGACTGACTCCTTACACCTTCTTCCTAAAGAAAGAAAGGTTGATAGACAAAAATAATGTAGAAGTTGTCCTGGAGAGGAAATCTGTGCAATCTGGGTTTACCTCCTGTGTTTTCATCTCAGTTCTAGTTTTTGCTTCTGAGACCCTCCCTCTGACTTTGTTTGTCATTGGAAATCCAGAGTAGGGAGGATTGACAAGCAGGCAAATGCTGGCTCACTGCTGCAGGCAGACAAGGTGCCACAGGTACCTCAGCTCCTGCCTAGTGAGAACTGAGAGTTGCTTGGTGCAAAGACACCTCCTTCTCCTCAGAGAGGGTCTTCCACCTCTCAGTGGAAGCCTCTTCTTTGGGTTTACAGGGCTCCCAGCACCACATGCAAGTGCAGAGGGAGGTTCCTGCCCTGCTCCTGCCAGTGCAGATGCTGGTACAGATGTGCATGGGCCAGGGTCTGCCAGCATCTTTGCCTCCTCTGCAGGGACTGATGGTTCCCCTTCATGCTGGGTTCTTTCCACAACTCCCATTCTCCAAACGGTGCAGCCAAGTAGTGCCATTTACTCTATTCCCAGATTTGGTATACTTATTTTGTAAATTAAGTATTCTGCTGTTCACATGCCCATTGGTAAATCAAACAGATGAACCTAAGTCAGGTTTTTTAATAAGAACTACATAATTTCAGACAAAATACTTTTAACAAATTAGAGATTATCTCACTATTTTGAAGGATTCATCTGGTTTTCTGTGAAAGCATAACTCCTTGCAGTATTGGAACGTATGGTTGTCTTGGAGGGCAAAGCAGTCAAAAAATAAGTTAATAAATCCGCAAATAAAATTAGAATCTTCAGTCTCTAGTAAGCTCTGAAATCTCTAGTCAGATAGTGCAAAGAAAAACCTGGTAACATGTAGAGAAACCAACTTAAAGACAAAGTCTGGTATATTTTGCTTTTAAATACCTGTGTGGTCACTAAAATTTGCAGCAAGGATAAGGTCCACTCTGTCACTTGAATTTAAAATAACCATTTCCGGCCCTACATGTTTTTGCAATTGTTTCCATGTGAGAGTGCAGGACAGCTTCAGTGTTGGGTTTTCATCAGTGTTATCAGTGAAGGTGTTCCAGCTGCCACTGTCCCAAGATTTATTTCAAAGTAGGGGTCTGTGAAGGATCCCCTGTTCATCAAGTACAGACCTTCTTCCTTTCCAGACTTGCTGCACTTTCCCCATCTCTGCTAATCCTAAGGGAGCAGACTGAAGCAGTTATGCCTGAGCAGATCCTTGAGCACATGTTTCAGGAATGCACAAAAAGATTTTAATAGTTCTGTTTTAGTGATAATGAAGAAATGTTTAAATAACACAATAAGGGTACTTTCCAAACTATCAGATAAGATAAGCAGAAGAGTGATAAGCAGAACATTGCTGCAAGAGGACTGGTTGGTAAATAGAAATTGAAATAGCCAGCACAGCGTGTCTCTAGCAGGTTTTTGAGGGGTTTTTGCAGGGATAACCCAGTCCTCAGAGTTCAGGATCACTCACTGGGACTGTTCCATGATGCCCCTGTGCTCTGTGGCTCACATCACACCTCAGGCTTCAGAGGTGACGGGCAGCAGCTTGGCATTGGCAGGGTGGCCTTTGCTCCCGTGTTCCCACCACCACACAGATGTGCAAGACATAGCCTTGGGCTGCACAGCTCCCCATGCTCCAGCCTGTGCCAGCTTCCCCAAAAAACAAATGCCAGTGCTAGCTGGATTTAGATCTGTAACTCAGATAATGCTGTCTTTCCCAGAAGGCCTCTAATGTATAAAAGCAAAGTTTCATGAAATGCTGTCACCCTTCAGGTTTGACGTACTCAATACAATAATTCTGTGGTGTTACACAGAATGGGCATATGGCTCTTTGAAAGTAAATTATTCATCCCTTTCTATATTACTATTTTACTTACTGTTCTTCCTGGACTTTATTTTCCGTGACCTTTTCCCTTTATTGTTTCTTTATTGCATCTTAGAATTGTTTGCTTTCTGCATGAAATACAGATCAGTGTATCTAAACAGTGAAAAGTCATGGACCAGTTCATAGCTTCCTGTCAGTTTTCAACTTGACTGATATGCTTAAAATCACAGAGCTGATGCCTTTGATCTAGGCAAAGAAAATTAAATTCTTTAATATGGTAGGTCACAGCTAAGCAAAAGAAAAGAGGAAGTTATTGGGCTTTTGCTTTCAAACACTAGCAATCTACCTTGGAGAGCTGAGTTTTGTTCCAGAGCTGTGTCCCATGTGTTGTACACTTGGCAAGGGCCTTTGGCTGAAATCCTTTTGTGCAGCTTTGGACATATGAGAAGAAATGACACCAGACAAATAAGGCTGGTCATTAGGCATCCCTGCTGGACTTCCCACCAGTTACCACAAAAACAATCCCCTTCATCACAACCCCTCCCTAAAGACCAGCTGAAGTGATCTGTGACACAGCCCCCATCAAAATTCTCATCTGCAGCCAGAATTGATGAAAACAGCCTGGCCACCCTTCAAATATGAGACCCTTAAGACCCCACAAGAGCCTACTCATCAAAAAAGTTGAAAGAAAAGCACTGTGTACCCAGCAGGGTGTGTGTGCCTTCCAGCAGGGGCTGCAGATATGTTCATCACTGGCCTTCTTGACACAGTTTCTTGCTCTGTTGCTGCAGCATGATCTTGGTTTGTTACCATTGCAGTGCTCAGGGGGAGTGCAGTTTTTTCTGATTAAAAAAGCAGTTTGCATTTTGTCAGTATCCTGAGCTCTAAATTGCACATGGGGAAGGTGGTTATCTTCCAGGACCTGGAGATAGAATCCTTCACTACTCTTTGAGGGGTGTCAGAGACCACAGGGACCTTCTCTGTCATTCCTCCTGTAATCCTATTAATTCAGCTGTGTTCATGCCTTTGGGTTGATCAATAAATGCAGAAGAATGAAGGGTGGGAGGCCATAAATCCTTTCCAGTTCTCAGATGTCTGGTCCCTTCCTCACAGTGTCCAGCATAGCAGTAGACAGTTGCAAAGAAACATGTCTACAGTGTTGGGAGGTCAAGAATCCAGCTCTGAGCCCCTCCCTGGATGCAAAGTTTTCTGCTGAAACAAAACTGAATGCAGCTTTATGCCTGTTGTCCTTCCCTTAATGCAGGTATAGGCTCCTAAGGTTATTTAGATTTGCACAGCAGTTATTCACACGAGATTTGAGAACAAAGCATCTGGCATGGTGTACTTTCTTCATCTGCTAATGATTTTGATTTACTCTGAATTTCAAACCTAAATGTGTAAAATTTATTTCAAATACAAAAGAGTGAAATATTCAAACAAGATTTGTGTGATATTTGGCAATGGAGGTAATTGTATATAACATTTCATGATAATTAGATTGAAGGATTTCTGTTCCTGTAATTACATGGACATATGGGACCTTACCAGAATGAGCAGCTGATTTTCCTTCTGTGTTTCATATAAATAATGATTTACCAATGTACAGTGACCAGAGAATATCAGAGAATGTGGTGAGATAGTTCTGAAATCCTCTGTGCTTTTCTTAATACCTGTCCCAGGAAAATATCATCCTTCCTAACTTAGGGGGAAGGTTGTGTTTTGTTAAGTGAGAGATTTATGTCTTTCTTTACTGATTTGTGTTTTATTATACAATTTACTGATTTGGGTTTTATTAAGTTTCAGGAGGTTCAATGCCTGGTTGACTTCCAGCCCTGGTGATACTTGCTTTGAATAGAGAGCTGGTGTCCATCCCTGTTGCAGGGACAGGAAAGAAGCACCAGGAATTTGAGTGTTACAAGCACTGAAACTCCTGTCTCTACCCTTGGTTATTCTTCAGCCCCAGGAAAAGGCTCTGGTTTCCCCATTCATTAGAATGGCTTAGGTCAGAACAGACTCTGAAGATTGTCTTGTTCCAATATGTACCCTCACTACTGAGACTCATTTAAGTGTCCAGTTCAAGCTACGGAAGTTTTAAAGTCTGTTTCTTTAAAGAAAGTAGTGAACATGATGGGCATTGCCCTTAGGCAGAAAGGAATTTCTGAGTGCCACTGCATTTCCATTCAGAAGTGTCAATGGATCTCAACCATTTGGAAATGGACTTTGGTGTGGGCATTCATCCCTGTGATCTATCATAAATCTTCCTTTGCTGGGTTTCCTCTGCATTTTGTGTTAACTTTGGCGGGGTTTCTAAGCAGGGGAACATTGCTACCAAACAATAGCTGAGTGTTCATTCCAATAGGTAGTGTGGTCAGTTTAACAGGCAAATGAACTCATGTACACAAATTGTTGATAACACCAGTGGGCTTGTTCTGTTTCTTAAGGAATCAACACTTACTTTGAAAGTAAAGAACTTTGGTTTTAAATAACATAGAAAATTCTTTAATGTGATTTAGCTGTATAGCTGTGGTCTGTATTTCAGATAAGTCTGCTCAGACCAAAACATTCTGCTATGTAAAATAAATACAGCCAACCAAGATATAATTTTAGAAATAAATATTTAAAACACTGTTTGGCTTTTATTGAGCCAAAACTTACCTGACTTCAGCATAAAGAGGAATAGACAGCAGGAAAATGGGTGTGCTGTGAGATGTAACCTGGACACACTGGAACAAACCCAGCATCAAATCTGGGTTAAAAAGCTGAGGTTATGCTGGGTTACCCTTTCTGAGGCTGGAAAACACACCACTCTACAAAAAGGGTGTGCACACCCTTGTTGCAAAAATGAGGTGTCACCAAGCAGATGCTCTGCAGCATCCCACTGCCCTCTTCTGGGTCTGTCTGGGGTGGGTCTGCCCTCTCCAGAAGGAGGGTCCAGGCACTGGAAGCAGCAGCCATGCATTCTGCACAGCTTGGAGCAGGAAGCGTTGCTTGGAGCCTCAGTTGTGCCTTGTTGGTTGATGGAAAAGGAGAAGAGAAACCTGTGTATTTCTGCCTTTAGCCACCATTGCAACAGCAGGTTTTTATCCAGGATTTGCCTTGAGAAGAAAGTGTTCTTAAAGCAAAGGAAATTCTGCCTCCAGATGTGGCTGGAAAAAAATAAATAGTGGCCTGCAGCCACTTACAAAAATACAGTCTTCTCAGTTGCCAAAATGAAAACCTCTTTTTAGTATTTGGGGTTTTTTTTATTTTTTTAGGGTTTGGGATTTTTTGGCATTTCTCTTGAAAAGAAGTGGCTTGTCTTGAGGAAAGGACTGAGATGTCACAGATTCACACATTTAAGTGTTCACTACAGAGAAGTGTATTCAGTTCCTAAGAGGTGGTATGTGCAGCCTCAGGTGATGTGTACTGCTAGGCTTTGGCTGAAGCAAGTAGAACTCTCCCAAAGACTGAAGCCCTTTAGACTACAGTCCTGAATTTTAGAATGCTTTGGTTTGGGCAAGTATTTTCCTAAAAATATTACACTTTTCCTAGGGGTTTTATTAACTCACTGTTGCATATTTAGTTCACAGTGAGTAATCATACCTCCAGAATTAATCCTTGATTTCATGCAGGCTAGGCAAAGGGAAGGAGATGCTCTGAATAGGGAACTACAAACCTATATGGCCTTTTCCCTCACCAGCAAAATAAAAGCAAATAAAGCCTCAGCTGAAATAATTTTACATCTCTTTTTCAGAGGGTTTGTTTTTTTTATTTTTTTTTTTAATAAGAGGCATTCCAGCAGAAAGCAGCAATAATGTAACACTTTCCTGGCACCCACAGTCTATATTATTGCATGACCTTTCCCTTTGCTTTCATAACTCTGCCTGCCCCAGCCAGCTGCCTGCTGCCTCCTTCCAGGATGGTCACAGCTCACCAAAATTAAATCCTGGCCTTAAACTCCTGGTCAAGGACGTTATCCCCCAAGCTTACTGGGGATTGAGGTGCAGCACCAGGTACGAATGCCCAGCTCCACATGGAAGTGACGTTACTGTAATGCACATTCTTAATTTTGCACCAGAGTGTAACAGGTTAAGTGCACTTGCTTTCTTCTAAAGAAAATGTGTCTGAACTAGTTCAGTTCTTGTACCATGTGCTGGTGTACATTTATATGCATACAGTCATCCATGTAATGTGGTAGTCTGTAACTTAGCACTGCCTGCCCTCACTAGGCTCTGTAGAAAATTTTTTTGTGTGGAAAATACCAGCTTTTGCTCACAATTCACAGGCATACTGTCACAATTCTTGATAAAATCTTCCAAAATCTGGGATGAGATAGCTTAAGCACAGTGACAGTTAAGACAATTAAGTTTGTCAAAGAGGTAGGTGCAGTAAATTCATTATAATGGTGGAAATGTTGGCATTTTCATAAGTTTTCATAACATTTTTGAGCTGTTCCTGCTAAATCATATGTTTGATGGTGTGCCTGATAATTTCTGTTACCTTGTTTGGAAACAACACTGGTTTGTATGAAACTGTTGTGACTTTGTATAATAATATTTGTCTAAACACATTTACTCTCATCTCTTCAAGTATAAAAAAGCTGAAGCCCCAAAGTTTTGTTCACTGATTTAACAGGGGAAAAAAAAATACATGCTTATACTGAAAAACAGGCATGCATTGCATAAAAGTACAGATTTTACAGTGATTAAATCCCCCACCCATGGTGATCATCAATGCTGCACTGAAGCCAGTGGAGTAAACACAGACATTAAATTTTGTCTTGTTGACTCCACACTTTGGCAAAAGCAACCCTGACTTCACAGTTGTGCTCACTTTTGGACCCTTGGAAGGATGCTCCAATCCGAAATCCAACCTTTTGTTTCCATTGTATCCATAAATTCTAGGTTTTGTGGTGTTGCCATCATAGATACATCTTCTCACAGAGAGATGAGCATGATCATGAGACCAGTCAGCTTTTTGCTGCTGCATTCCTGTTGCAAACCTCCTTTGATCTCAGTGATTAGGTAACAGCTGTGGGTTGCCATTCCTCTTTCCCTCTTGTGCATTCTGCCTTGACAAACTGCATTTGTTTCCTCTCTCAGCCTGCAACCATAGTTAAGCTAAATAAGCCCATACATTTAATCTCTGCTTGCAACAACATGGACTTCGGGCTTAAAAGATTTCTTATTGGGAGGTCTGAACCTGATTGCAATCTGTTCTGAGAAAACTCCAGTCCCATGTAATATTTCACCCATACTCAAGGTAAAATAATTAAAAATTAAACAATTTCTCCTGATCACTCAGATAGACCTTATTATTACATGTATCACCTTATATATGTAAAATATTGCATCTCACTTATTATTCTTCCTCTGCAAAGTGAGAATTTCCATGTTCTCCAAAATTCCCTGCTTGTTTTTCAGTCCAGAGGAGTCTCACTATATAAGTTAAATGTTACAGCATATGGTAGTATCATCAGCCTGTTTTGGCATCTGGTCTAAACCAGAATCTTGTGCAGCACCACCTCTCTCCATGACAGTATCTCTGCTGCTGCATCCGAGGAGGGCATTTGTCTGTTGCAAAAATGGCATCATCACTCCAAGAGTTCACCCTGTGCATCTAGGATGTGCCCATGGCACATCTTGTGGTGTATAAATATATATTTATATAGGTAAGTATCTCTCTTCCTCTTGCATTTCCAGCTGGTAACTCCTCATATGAGAGCTCAACAACTCTGTATAGGTGTCCAGTAGCACCTGGATTACTGCGCTTGATAGAAGTTGGTATTTCACAGATTTCTGTGGACCTGCCAGCACCGAATGTGGTTCATCTCTAGAGTGGTCTTATGAAACTGGCTATCTTTGGTGTGTGAGGAAAACAGCAGAGCTGTGTGTACTACAGGACCTGCTGCCAGGATGCTGAAGGATGCATAAAGGTGGATGGAGGCTGGTGCTTAACAAAGATCTTGGAGTATCTGGGTAAGAGAAGCAGTGCAAGGAGTGTAAGAGACCTGAGCAGAAGGAGGTAGAAAAGCTAAAAAAATGTTAATTATTTGTGATAATAGACAAGAGGGACAGTCCTTCAAATGAGCAACAAGAGACCAGTAGTTTTACTATTTAGCCCTGTGGAATGAAGAACTGGAGAGAGAAGAAATATAAAGTACATTGAAACTAAAAAAAAAAGAGCATCAACAGAAGCAAAGACAGGTTATAGGCAATCTATTAGCAAGATTATGTGGGCTAAGTTGAAGGATGTTAATTATCCAAAAATCAACATAAGTAAACATTAAAACCCTAACCAAAAGAATGCATATAAACAGGAGACCTCATCATAGACAAGACTGTGTAGAAGCTCAGCCTCGTAGTCTGCAGTGCTATCTTTGGTGTTTGACAAAAGAGTCAGTGAAACATATGTTTGCCAATTTTATCTGAGCCTCACAGATTGAAAAATGTAATTTTCAGCAGTACCTTTCCTTTCCATCCCTATTTCAGAACTACAAGATCTCTGTGCATCACATTCCCCCTTAAACTGGAGCTAAGCCGCCCATTAAATCATTCCCCTTTGACATGTTAGCAGCTTGAGTTGTTCTTACCTGACAGAAGATATTTCTCATCTGAATGTCTTCCAGTGCATCACTGAATGGGCAGAAAAATCATCTCCTCTTACTAGTTTGCAGTGTTTTGTGTACTGGGGCTTTGGCTGAGCAGAGATCATCTCTCAGTGTGATGCTCACCCTGGCAAGCACTGATTTGAGATCAATACTTAAGGATGTAGCTGTCATTTCCAGTTCATGGGTGAAATAAAGTACTCCTGGCTCATTGTTGCCCCTTTGGCCTTCCTTCTTTCAGCCTGTGTCCAGCTGCACAAGTGCTTGCAGCTGGCTCTTTCCCAAGAAATAGGATTTGATGCATGGAGTCAGATTACCTGTGCACCAAATCCTATTTCTGCTAATTAACACAACACACAGAAGCCACCAAAAACTGCAACTAAAAACAGTTCAAAAAGATGTATATGGGGTTTGAGCCTGGCTGGATGACACATGCCCACCTAAGCTGCTCTATCCCTCCCTCCCTCCCTCAGCTCAGCAGAGGAGGAAAAAAACAACAAAAACCTCATGAGTCAAGATAAGGGCAGGAAGAGATCACTCAGAAACTTCCATCACAAGCAAAGCAGACTCAACTTGTGGAAATTGGTTTAATTATTTACCAATTAAATCACAGTGTGATAACAAGAATATATCCTCACTTCTCTCCTTGAACTGCTGCTGCTGTGGTGAGGGGAACTTTTCTCCTTCATAAATACCTTATCCTAGAGGTGCTGCTACTGTTGCTGATGGTCTCAGCCTTGGGTCCACCTTGGAGCCAGCTGGAAATGGCTCCACGAGACAGGGGGGAAGCTTTTGGCAGCTTCTCACATAAGTCACCCCTATAATAGTTCCCCGGCTACCAGAACCTTGCCATGCACACCCAGCACACTTTAGTATAAAAGGGAAAGAAAAAAAAAACCAGAACAAAACATAGAATGTAGTCTTCTTTGTAGCTGTACTGAGCGTCACCTTAGAAGAAGTTCATGGTTTGACCCACACACACTCATCCTGGAAGGCTGACCTGAATACTTGCAACTTTCACAGTGAGGAGCCTTTTTCTCATTTCTGGCCTAAAAATATTCATATCCACTTTCTGGTTGGTATTTTTTGTGCCAAGAATCCCTTAGCTTAAGCCTGTTCCTTCCACCCTGCCTGATGTTTATAGCTATGTACTTGTAGAGGGTGGTCAAATCCTCCTTCAAACCGGTACTTTGCATTGCTGAGCAGGACAAATTTGGCAGTGTCTCATCAAACAACAGCCTCTCCACTCCTCCGTTGATCCCTGGTTTTCCAGAAGAGGTTTCTCCACACCAACTGCTTTCCTTGCTTTGTGCTCCTGACTACTTTGCATTTCTCCTACTGATCTCTATTTCTATCAGTGCAACCATCAGATAAACCCATAAGACACCTGGGTAATGCCAGATACCTTACTGATATCCAGACTATGATTGTTGCATGAAGTTTACTGATCAAAACCTCTGAAGAGGATGATTTTTCCCCCCTAAACAGTCCACAGATAGGGTTTTGTTTTCTCCTTCAGCATTGGTGTTTACACTCACAATTTGCAATTGAGCCTAGTCCTGCTCTGTGGTTTGATAAGAGGAGGTTCATCTGGGGCAGGAATGAACATTCTGAAATGTGTTATAATTAACATTAATTTATCTTCTCTTAACATTTTTTAGTCATATGGAATTGTTCAACCATAGCTTGCTGAGGGGGCTCAGGTTCCTCTCTCTTATTTATTCCATGCCAAACAGTGAAAGACTTCAAATTTTTGATTTTGTGTTTCTTTGTAATGTTTCACATTCTTAATCCAGGTCATAGCAAGAGGGAAACCTCTGCAATTAAAAAGAACATAAATGATGGTATTATAAACATTGAGATGATGAAAGCCAGAGTGTTAAGAAGAGATATAATTTTCAATCATCCTCTTCACAGTTCTTTAGTCAGGTTGTTTCCTCATTCTGATCAGTAGGAATTTAACTGTTTACTTGAATGAGGCCAAAATAGCTTGTTCCTGTTTATATGGATTTAAGCTTAGATTCAGAGATGTGAGACAAAAAGTTTTTTATCCCAGTTGACATTCCTGTTTCTCATTCCATGTTTTAGATTTATTTATTGATATTATGTCTTTCTATACACAAAATTTTAATGCTATCATCCCCTCAGTTTGGAAGTTACTCTTAAACAATAAACATTTTATATCCCATCCTGATTGCTAGACTAATCAATAAAAATCTGTGGACAACAAGAATCTGTGGACCAGATTATTAATTATCTTGTTGTGCTCTTTTAGTATGGGAATAAAGTTAACCTCAACACTAGTTTTTAAGTCTCTTGTACTTGATATAAAAAGCACAAACCTAGATTACAATACAAAAAGAAAAATATATTGCCACCCTATCTCCATCCCTCAGAGCACAGTGATAACATGTGATGAGTCATGGTCATTACATTTAATTCCACAGTTTTAAACCAGAAGACCTCAACTGTCTTTGAGAGCCACATCAGTGACTATGTGCTGACCAAGGGTACAGGAATGTTTGAATTATGGTGGTAGTGCAGTACAAAACACTAAACCAGAACACACACTCTGGTTTCTTTGAAGATAACAGAAACATTTCACTTGATTTCACGGGATTATTTGCCATTTGTCATGTGTGGCTGATCCTTTTTCTAGCTCTAAGTCCTATTTGAAAATTACAATGGCCTTTTGGACAAGCACTTGAGCTACTTTTGCACGTCAGTCTCCTCCTGTCTGACCACAGACCCCGAGGCAGATGCTGGAGGATGACAGCAGGTTTTTAGACATATTTTATCACTATTCACCATGGAAAGCACTTGTATTACGGGAGTTTGTCACTCTCTTTGAGAAACAGCTCTGGAAGCTGCAGTTTGGGAAAGATTGGCTTATTTGCATTGCGAATACAATCTGTCCACAAAGTAAAGCCAAAATAGTAAGGCTTTCTTTTAAGTTCTGTGGTTTTGTAGAATGTTTTGTTGTGACAACATGTTGTTGTGTGTGTGATACAGCACAACAGTTTTGTCCATATTCATAAGCATTTTTACAAGGATTTTCTGAATGCTGGGAAGAGTGTGGCACACTAACTAAGAAACAGACATTTAATTTTTGTAGTTGCTTTTGGGCATCTCCATTACAATAGCAACATTTGGAATTAAGAGAGATTCATGTAGCAACCAGGAAAAATATTTGGAAACATAATTCTCAAGATTCTTAAGTAACAAAATTTTAAATTAAATCACTTACTGTGTCTTGCATTATTAGCAGATCTCATAAAGGAAAATATTTGTAGCCTTCCATATTAAAACAACAATCATATGGTGTGTTTTAAAAATTGGCAGTGTTGCCTGAAGTTCTGGACTAGAGCAGCAAAACCACAGGGAGATTTCTTTGTTAGACAGAAATTAAACATCCCATTTTGATCAGTTCCTGGTGTTTCTGAAAAAGAGGAGCTGAGAGCAAATTCAGGTTTACAATTTGGCATTTCTCTGGGTGGCACGTGTTATTCCAGAGTTCCAGATGTCCAAACAATGAACATGGAGTGCCTTGATGTAGTCATCATGATTCCCAGAAAAACGCGAAATTTTCTTCCAGATTTGAATGTCTGCACAAACCACGTAATATTCCTTTACAGAAAACTCAGAATCATATTAATGTGCAATCTAAGAAAGCTTTTCAATAGAAGCAGCCACCTATGTACCAGAGATATCTGCAGGCTAACCTGACCTCTTCCACTTACTGGCTGATGAGTATTTATACCTCCTTCCAGTTATGTCCTTACAGGCAAAGGTAATTTTTATGACTTCGATTTTCTAAAATACCTGATTTCCTTACAAATATTGCTGGTACCTTTTAAAGTACAACAAAAATGTCTGTTCCTAACATCATCACCTGAAGATAAATTCAGGCTTGGAAACCTAGAATGGAGATGGATCTTACGAATTCTTGCTGGTTTGGGATCCTAAGTAGCTGTCCGTGAAGTTGTTTGGATTTTTTTCACCAAGTGCCCATGATAGGGCATAATAGACTTCTTTTCTCATTTCAAATGTAAATTTCCTGTTTCAAAAACATGAAAGCTGTGGAGAGTTGTCAGGTCTAGCCTGGAAGGTGTACCTTAAGCAGGGAGATGCCTGAAGTAAGAGCTGCTGACAGAAATGATGTCTTGTTTTCCTTCCTGATTTCAGAATAGGGGAGTGCATGTGTCACAGTTCTGTGAGGCTGAGAACAGTCTAAGTTTGCCTGTTGTTTAATGTAATGGCACCTGGAAGACTGAGGTTGGCTTTTGTGTTGCACAGGCTGAGGGCTCATGTCTAGCCAATGAGCAAGTGGAGACTCTTCCATGCATGTACTCTTTGAGGGCTGTGCTGTTTAAAACTGCGTTTTGTAAAAGTCTCTTAACAAAAGTAAAAAAATATTATTATTTCTTTTTTATTAATAAGGTTTATGCAGCTTTAATGTGTGTTCAATATGAGGCTTAGCAAGTGATGCTACTACATGCAGGCCAAATTCACCATTCAAGGAAAGCAGTGTAATTAAAACAAAACAACATCTTAGTGTTATTTACGCATGAAGAAGGAATGAAATGCAGGACTATAAGTATTCCATAGATGAAATGCTGCATTTAAAATGATAGACTTTTTAAAAATGCATCATTTGGAATAAGAGTTTCATGGATGGACAAGAAAAATTTCATCCTCCTTGGTTTATTACCCTGAAATCTCACCTTTGAAACAATTAAAAGTTCGATTCTACCAAAACAGTCATTTTCTGTCA
The DNA here is from genome assembly GCA_013399225.1 of Rhipidura dahli. Lineage (NCBI taxonomy): Eukaryota > Metazoa > Chordata > Aves > Passeriformes > Rhipiduridae > Rhipidura > Rhipidura dahli. Next base: position 50,414 of record VXAC01001931.1, read on the forward strand.
GCAATGCCAGCTGGCTTGTTACAGAAAATATCCATGCCATTAAATTGTGCCAGCCTTCAATAAAATTGGCCAGGTTCAAATTGCCTAATGGGAATACCTTTTGACTTGAGAAACAGGGTGTTGTTTTGTTCAGTGCTAATTTACCCAGGGCTGTTCTAAATATTTGAACAATGTAGATAGTTGAGTATTGGCACCCAGAAGAACTTTCTGACACAGTTTAATTTAATAGTGTACAGTACAGGCAGAACAAAGTCTGCTTGTTTAAGAGCATATAGTAAAAACTGTAACTTACCCATTTAAGGGCTGTACTACTTTATGAAATATCCCTCTTTAAAAAAGGAGGTAGATTAACCAAAATGAAATTTACTGCTTTGATTAGAATACAAAAAATCAATTTTTTGCAAGAAAACTAAAATATGCTGGTGCAGAATAAACAGATGTGCACCTGTGGCTAATTAGGGCATTGCATTATGGCCCTGTTACAGGTAGCCTAGAGCTGTGACTAGTGAATCCCTGTGGTCAGTGAAACCTAATGCTGCCAGAAATAGTTTTCCATTAGCTAAATGTCTCTCTGATTATGAAAGTCACTGGGACCTGAGTTAGCACCAGGTATCATTGACAGCAGATTTAGATCTATTCAAGACTGGTTTTCATTTGTATCTTTTCAATTTCCCAGTGACAAAACCAAATACATTACTGGCTTGCAAAAACAGGACTTATTTTCAATAACCTGCTCAGAATAGAGAATGTACTTAATTTTTAAATTTATTAGAATTGCAGTGATCTTGCTGAATTTTGTATTCTATAGAGGAATAGCAGATTGATAAAAGCCTTTCTGCAGATTTATGCCAATGGCTAAAAGGAAGAAACCTGATTTTATAAAATTGCTCTCTGCTTCCTTTCAAATTTGCTGTAGTAGCATTACCTTCCAAAGGCACATTATTTATGAAGCTTTTGAGGTTGTTTTTTTGTAGGTTGGTCTTAAAATAATTCCATCTCTAATGCTATTTAAATATTTTTCATGTCTTGAAGTTAATTAAAACCTCTTGCTTATTAGTGATTTTTTTGTTTGTTTATGTGACTGTGGTCAATAAATTAAAAAATGCTGAAGACAGAGAGTGAGTATAACAAAGTGGTAGAATGTAGTGTGCATGTGATGCTTTTGTCTTCTCACCTTTATGCAAACCATAAAACCTCAGCACACTGTGGAGGATTGGTTGTAAGATCTTTGGTAAGGGAAGGAAATTGAGCAGAGAGGTTCTGTGACTTGAAAGAAAACTGCAGAGGAAATGCATGCTCGTACCAAGGGCAGATCTGCACTGCTAGGTTTTGGCTTTTGCTTTAAGAGAGGTGCTGTTCTTGGGGGAGTTTAGCTCTCCTGGTTTTTTTTTCTGCACCTCACAAAGAAGTGTACTGTCAGACCTGTACTCAGCAGGTCTGACAGATTGAATCACACCTGTTAAGTAAGTTCTGCCCACTGCAATTCTGGCATTACCCTGCATCTATTACAATGATTCTTTTGAATTTCACCATAAATGACTGAGTTTTCCCAAAACAAAATGCATCCTTCACCTTTTCCATATGCAACAGGAGAGGGGGCAGGCACTGGGAAGGTGCCTAGTCTGTGTGGAGACTGCATTGGGAAGATTTCCCTGCATAAGGGGTCTGGGCAAATGCAGGAGAAGATGCATCATCTTTGTCTTTGTACCCCAGACATGCAGAGCAAAACAAAACAAAAAACAAAACAACCCCAAAACCAAGCAAACAAAAAAAAAAAAANAAAAAGAAAAAAAAAGAAAAAAAAAGAAAAAAAAAAGAAAAAAAGGAAAAAAAAGAAAAAATAAAATTAAGCAGAGTGGTTGTATGAGCAGCATGGTAAATATAAGTTAATTCTTTGAATTCAGATAGTCTGCAAGTGGGCGGCTGTTCTGGATGGATTTAAGAAAAAGCCACTATATCAAAGCTCTTCTATCTACTCTGTTGCTGTGGCCTACTTACAGTTTAAGAGGAGAATTTCATGCCACTGCAGAGAGTTAGCTTTCTGCACAAAGCCCCTCATTTGGGAATTGTGTGGGAAGGTGTGTGCGTTACCATCTCCTACATATGTCAGATTGTTCAGAAATTACTGTACATGATTTGCTGTCACCACACCTGGTGTAGTGTCGTCATCCCTAGGGCTGCTTCACTCTTCTAGAAGCTGGAACATTCAAAAAGACAAAAAATGCTTCCAAATGTAAAAGAAAATTAATTGTGGGGAATGCAGTGAAAACTTTAAATAACCCAATTGCTTAATTTAAAACCTCCTTTCTGACCTATCTCATAACTTTGAATATCGTAGATCAGCAAAGAAAATAACCAGATTTGGATTTATTCATATATGCAAATGCATTTCCTCATTCTTTTTCATAATACACAGATTTATTATCTGAAATTAGAAATCAAATTGTTGTGTTAATGAATACTTATGAAAAGCACAAACGCAAATATTCTTTGTTCCACTAAAACAATGTTAAGTTAAATGAATCTAACTAGGCTAATTGACATTTTATGAAAATGTTTGGAAGTTGGTTTATCAAGTAGCAAACACAATGACATACTCCTATTTCACTAAAAGCCAGACTAGTGCAAAGAATCAGATTTCTGCAGGGTGTTTGGAGGAACTTCCATTACCTGTGGCCTTTCTAAGTCTCTTTTTGTTGTTATCCAGACACTGAATTCCAAAACTTGCTGAAATACATCCCCAAAATAAATTGGTGTTGTTTTTGTCTTCTGTGGTGATAAAATGGCCCTCTGTTCATTCAGTCCCAAAACCAACATAACTACAGGAAGGGAATGGTGGCAAAGGGGAGTTAAGGATGTGAATATAACTGTAACTTGATCTCACACTTTTATTACTGAAACTTTGTTGATGCCTGTGGAGCTGGGTTCTGACATTACCATTGACGGTGTTTTTTTTATTTGGTATATTTCTTTTGAAGCTCTTTTAGCTTTCTCAGGAATTCTAACATATACTTCTGCAAGACCTCTTAAAACAATCCCTGTATTTTCAAAATTATTTCCATTCTTGTGTTCTATTCTGTACAGAAAAAAATTAACACTAAATAATGTTTTTACCATGTAAACAACAGAGTCAGATAAATGCACTTTTCCGTAATCAGCACAAATAAAACTATTCAATTTCCAAAGCCAAACCATACAGGATTTCAGGTCCTGCTCTGCATTTAAAGTTATGTTCTGCCTGAGGGATAAATGGAAGCACAGGATCAGGCTGCTCATGGTAGCCATATTACTATACATATTTTAAATAAACTCTGACAAAGTTGAAGTAGGAGAATTTTTCATGGATTTCAGTGGGGACAGCACTGTTTCAAAAACAAATTATTATGTATCCCCATTTCCCTTTGCACTTGTCACTCTGACATCTGTGCAGCTTACACGCCTCAACAGTTTCAAAAACGTGGAAACTGAGATGCAGAAGAACCACCTGGTTTGCCCGAGGATAAGCCTACAGTAGCTCCAGATCACACACCATATCCCCTTATCAATCTGTAACTTCTGTGCAGCTGTTGGACCTCTGCATTGCAAATTGGCTGATACATGCATGAGATTGTAACAGTGTGTAGGTGCTCGCTAACTATAACATTTTAGATATCTCTCAATTCCCCCAAGATGCATGTGCCTTGTTTTCCAAAGTCTGCACCAATGTGGAATGTAGGATTCCAGGTACATTTTCAGTGATGCATTTTGAATGTTTCTCTGTACTCTGTAAGATCTGTGCTGAATTATGATTTTATACATCATTAGGTGGAGACTGGTTTTTACATTCTACTTGTATTAAGTGAACTCACTCAATCTTCCTAGAACTAGAAAACAGATTTTTTTTCCAATATCTTTCTAGTTTATTAAAAGTTTATTTAAACTTCCTCTTAACTGATCTGTATCAATTAACCATGCCTTATTCAAACAGTATATGGCTGTAATCAAACCAAATTACTATGCAGTAGCTTTCATTATGCAATGACACTCTTTTGTGCAGCTTTTGTGAGGGCTACAGAAAGAGCTTAATTACAAGTCTAGACATTTTTGTAAAAGAGCAAAAAACCTCCCTGTTTTCAGTTCCTTGTGCATGTAATGACTGCATTTATAGCAGAAGATGTCCAGGGCTGGCTTTGGTTCAAAACCCTACAGTCCTGGTTTCATAATAAATTCAACATGCAAGTCCTACATCTATTCTAGCAAGCAATGAAACTGGTGGAAATCTTCCTTTTGAAAACATTAGTGAATCTGGTATTCATGATGGTGGCTGTCACATTATCAGCATCCTGGACAGAAACTGCTGTGATGAAACCACTGCACCAACCACATCAGACAACAGGCTTCTCCTGACTGCTGAGCCAATGCCCACTGAAACCAGCCATCATCAGTCCCTGAATAAAGGTCACTGCTCAGGAACAGACCATCCTGGAGCTAAAGGAAAGCAGAGAACAGGTCAGGGTCTTCATGCCTGAGCTGGAATAACACCAGGAATTCAAAGGCTGAAGCCAGGGAAACCAAGGCAGAAAATGAGAATGCATCTAGCATGAGATAAGAAGGGCAGCAAACTCCATCATCCTCATGAGAAGAGCTACAGGTGAAGGAGACCTTTTGAAAGATGTCTAGAAGGAGGGAGCACTGTTTCTGCCTTTTTTTTTTTCTCTTCTAGTTTCCATTAAAAGTTCAGCTATACCTAGGTGCCTAGCACATTTAATAACAGTGATTGAGCTGTAAAAGATGAGCCTAGAATAAAAAAAAGATTAAGTGAAAATTAGTTTCAGAGTGTATTCGAATAATTAAGATATTTTAAAAAATTTTTGCACCCCGTGATCTGCATAGTACAATCCTTAAAGAGCAAGCTTTTTTAGCCCAAAATAGATTTAATAGATAATGCTCACTTAGGAGGGAGGCTGGGCAGAGAAGCAGGTGTATGTAGTACTCATTTCAAGAGGAAGAAGGAAGGAATCAACTTCACGCCTCCAAAAAATGTGAATAATGAAGAATAGAATATGGGGCACCTGGGGGATAACAAGGCATGGAGGTCACCAGCAAAGGCAGGATTTTGTTCAGATCAAGCCATGCCAAATCAGGCTGACTTCTTCTCAAGCATGGTAAGGGACATTGTTAGTGGGGGAGAAGCAGAAGGTATTGTACCTACTTGACATAAGTAAAGCTCCTGGTACTTGACTCACCTGACAGTCTTACAATAAATTAGGGAAATGCTGTCAAGGTTATGTGATTTTAAGCTGCCTAGAGACTGTCTCTACTGAGAGAATGTCTATCAGTGTGTCTGAAGATCAGAAGTTGGTTTTGGGGAGAAGCCTTCCCTGCTCTGCTTTTTTAGGGTTTTGGTTGATAACTTCATATGACGGAATAGAAGGTCCACTTAGAAAAATTCTGTATACCACAAAATTGGAGAAAGCTGCAGTTATTTTGCAGGGTAGGATTAGGAATAAAATAGCTTTGCTACTAATTCAATGTCCTTTTTGTACAGTCAAGGACAGTGGGGAAAAAAAGAGAAAAGACTTGAAGGTTACATTGGATTAAAAGGCAGACAGGAGTGGAATATGTCGGAAAAAATGGCAAATGCATTCATTAATACATTCTATAAAGTTTGTCATGTCACAACAACTGGAATGCATTTTTGCATTTTCAGTACATAATCCTTAGTTGACATTTGCCTGGAGGAGAGAACAAGAATGCCCGCAAGTCTAGAAAAGACTGAGCAAATAAAAGTCCTTCAGTCTTAGAAGAATGATTGTGTACATGATAACAAGTATTCAAAAGGCTCTTGCAAAAAAAGGAGACAATCTGCTTTCTGCCTCCACTGTATATAGGAAACAGAACAATGGGCTTCATCTGCTCTTGTCAAAATCCAGGTGAGTCGCAGGGAAGTACTTTGTAACAGTCAGGAAAGCACAGACCTGTAATAAATTGCTTGGGGAAATTGTAAACTCTCTAGTAGCAGAGGTCTGTAGGAAGAAATTGAACAAACAACTGTTGTAGGTGTAATTGATGCTGCCAAGGAGCATAGAGAGGAATGGATGATTCAGGTTCATTACAACCCTACTTTTCTACAGTTCTGTGTAATGGGTACCATAAATAAAATTAAGGGATAAGGCTAGAGTTTTAAGCCGTTTGCATTTTTCCTTTTGTCATAAAATCTTTCAAGTTAGAAAGGTACCTGAATTATTAGACAACAAAACAAAGAACAGAAGGAACTCACATAGCAGAGTTAGAGTTCTTTGGAAAAAAAGATTGGGGAAAAAAGAAAGAAGAAAAGTCTTTCTGTTGCAGTCATAGTTGAAGTCATTGAAATGGTCCGGTCACAAGTTGCTGTTGTGTACCCCAGGAGTAAAGGCCAAAATGAAGACTATGAAGACTGCCTTCATTTTAAGCAAGTCCTGCAGAGAAGGGTCTGTATGTCAGACTCAGCGTGACCTGGTGTCATGATGAGTCTGACCTCAAAGTGTATCAAAGAGTAATAAGACTGTGCTACTCAATCTTGTCATAAAACTTTTGTCCCAGATTATCTGAGATGTCTTTGTTTTCTTTTATTGGCTGGCATTCTCTATTGAACATCTGAAGAAAGTGAAAACAGGTTATTTTAGCTACAGTGAGAGTACCACATCATGATCACATTTTAATGAGCATGATATGTGTTAAACTGTTCTGCAGTGCTGTGCATTTACAAACTCTGCATCCAGCCAGAGAAATAAAGTATTTTCCAAGTCTTATTCCAAGTGGGGAAAGCAATGTAAATCAGCAATGCCTAGGGTCATAAAGTGAGCTCTGGAATGACATCTGGGCTTTCATTTGATCACATAACTTGGTTATTAAGAGACATAGCATATAAATATTAGAGCATAGGATACCTGTCTTACAATGGAAGTGCACAATGCCCAACTCTGTACTACAAACTGGGAAAATCTTTGAAGTTGTGCTGCAGAGACTATGCCAGCAAAGGAACATAACTCTTATTAAAATCTGTATATGAGAAATAAAGGGAGAGCAATCAAAATATAGCTCATATAAATTGAGATAAGTGTTATACAAAGTGGATTATACTAATTTACTTAAACCTGTTTCTAAGCCCAGATAGTTTAGCTCAGAATACTGCTCCAGTATATTCAAGACCAAGCAGTAGTCCTGTCAGTACCAGGAGCTCTAATGAGGAGCAGAGCTATGGGGACAGATGGAAATTTGCAAACATGTTAGTCCCAGGAAATCTACCAAGTAAGGGAGCAGTGACGGAAATGGACAGAGGGTTGCAAGGGAGTTGTGGAGCAGGAAACGCTCTCAGTGAGTGACTGGTGGCTCAGGCTGAAGGACAGGGGGCCACTGCATCTGCTGGAGACCTTTAGTAACAAGGCTGTTTGGAGGCAGACATCTTTTACAGAAGTCCAGCCAGCTGTCTATTCCCTCAGAGGGCTGGGGATCCACCAGCTGAGATAGTACTTCCTTGAAGAATGGGGTATCCACATCAATAAAAACACTGGGGGCTTTTTGTTGGGTTGTTTTTGGGGTTTTTATCCTTTTTGCCCTTTTGTCTATTAGTTCACAACTGAGCTACTGACCCTATTGGCCAAACTCAAAAAATTTGATGTTTTATGAAAAATACAAGCTGCCAGCAGTAGGTCTGTTAAACCCAGGACCTGGCAGCATGAGGCAGCCTCAGCCATGTGCGTGTCTTGTCCCAGTCTAAATATGAAGTCGAGCGGGAGAAAAAATAGATGAGGAGAGGACAGAGCAGCAAGGGCTGATTTTAGAGTGTAGCATGGCAGGACCTATGTTGGCTGCAGAGAGATGTCAGAGGAGTTACTATGTCTGGGCAGGAATTCTGGATTAGATACTGGGAAGATGAGGGGAAGTGAGGTGAGGAGGGAGTAGGTGCAGGTGTTGTGATGAGGGCACGCGAGAGAGACCTCAGATTATTGCGGTGACAATCTTTGAAAGGCATGGGTTAAGTTATTGAGGCAATTTTCATTTTCTGGGCACCCCCATCATGTGATTTTTATGCAAATGGTGGGCTGTACAGAGGAAGGAAATTTTCCTGCTTGGGGTTTTGTGAGTTTGTAACAACAAAAATACAGTTCGCATTCCAAGTTCAATACAAATTGATTAAAAAGTCAGTCAGTCATGAGGCACAAGCGTGGTTAGCAGATGTTCTCAGTTATGGTTCTTGCTGTGTCTGAGAAGGAGCCCCACAAGCCAGTCTCATTTTATGACTTAAAAGGGAGGAAAAGTTTAACAGCTTCTCCCAAAGTTTCTCCCAAAATTCCCTCCCACAAAAATGTGCTTCTGGAAAGAGAAGAAAATTTCTATGTTTTCAGCCTCACAGCATAAAATGTTTTTAAGACTATGGGCATGTGTTGAAAAGGACCTGCTAAAAGACTGCAACAAACTTGGCTGGAACATTCCTCTGCACAAATTTGGTCAAGGATTTTTTGTGCAGATGAATTGGACATGTCTGTTTTCCACTGAGTGATCGTGACATGTCTGATCCTTCTCACTCCTAGAGGCAGCTAAACTGATTTGCAGCACAGGAACACAGATTAGTTCAGATATCTTTTACTGTCCACTTCAGTCTGAGGGCTTTTGGTCACTCCCTGTGTGTCACCATCACCTCTGCATATCAAACACTGTGGGAGCATCTTTGCCATGGTTGTGTCTTCAGTGGCAGACGAAGGTATATTTTTATGCAGGGTGGACATGATTGTTTGCAGCCATGCAGATGTGTCTGCATTAAATGATGTAGCAGTGTACAATCCATCAGTTTCCATATGTTGTTGGCTGTTTTTACACTGGATAATTAATTAGTTATCTCGCTGTAGAAAACAGCTGGAACAAATACATATTTCATTGTGAAGTGAGAGTCTTTGGCTGATCTCCAAGAGCCACATCACAGCAAATTCCATGACTTTAGAATTGCAGAAAAAGTGAATAAAAACCAGTTATTGCACTATGAGAAACACACAGGTGAAAAGCACACTAAAACAATGCCCAAGGACAGAGAAATTATTTTTCCTTAATGTCATTTAATCACTGCCAATTTATACAAACTAAAATTCCAATGAGGTACACAGTCAAGAATTCACCTCAGATGCTAACTCAAGTGTACATTATAGCTGTGTTGTCTAGGTGAATATTCAACCATTTGTCATTTCCTGCATAAATATGCACACAGACTGGGTTTTTTTGGTAGTGACAACACAGCTAAGAGAGATATTACTAAAATGTAGAACATGAGACTTTCAAATAAGAAAATGTGATTCTACCCTTATGCATTTCTCTTCTAAGACTTCAGAGTTCTGTGTGAACATTTTATCAACAAGAAATACAGAAATTATTTCACTAGTTTATCCTTTTTTGTCTACCAGTATATTGTATATTATATATATTTTTTTTTCTGTTTCTTTCCATAGCAGTGTAAGTGGCAGCTACATGTTCTAGAAATTTTTCTTTCCATTAATGCAAGGCAGGAATTCAATGATGAGTGAATTCACATGTACTGCATGTGCTTCGGCAAGACAGATGGATTTTTGGGACTTTGCAATAGAGTGGTTTTAAAACTTGTAAGAAGTTTCCATCAACAGACCCCAAGCATTTTGTAGCTGACCCAGGACACCTACTGCATCCTTCCTGCTCAAATATGTCTGTTTAATTGTTTAATAGTTATGTGACCATTTTTCTATCTCTCAGAAAGTTATAATGTACAGGAACTGCCTTCCTCTGAGCTGGACTTTGGCATCTCAACATCTATTAGATTGCTTCTTAGGAACTAATGCTGTATTTAAAATTCAAGGATACTTTCTGAGATGTTTTTGCTCCCAAATGAACATGATGTTATCTCTGCCTTCCCAAATCTTATTTTCCTATTGATATTACAGTATGAATCCAAGTATCCTACGCTAAGCAAGTCTGTAGGAAAAAAGAGCTGCTAAAAATTAGTGAAGCAACTCGGTGTCACACACTGAGCAAATGTTAATCTTCTGCTATAGAGAATTAGAAAGATGTCAGCTCATGCTTGACCATTCTCACTTACATGCTTTGACTTTCTCTTTTCTTAGTACCTGCATGCAAACGGGATTGTGCATCGGGACTTGAAGCCAGAAAATCTACTCTATGCAACACCAGCACCAGATGCACCATTAAAAATTGGTGAGCAGCATTAAATATGTGTTTCCCTGACACCTTTGCATCAGTAATATGTGCTAACTGATGTTTGGAGGAAATGCATCTCATGATCAACCTATGTGAAGCCAGTGCTTAATGAACAGCATGTTACTTCAGCAGCACAGCTGTACATGGTGGTTTCAAAATCAATGCAAAACTAGATTCTTGCTTAGAGAAATTATAGCCAAAATCATGCAAAATGTGGCAGAAAATAAAGCACTGGGAATGAGAAGGATCATGAGAACAGCGTAAAGTTCTGTGCACCATTTCTATGCCCCTTTTCTTCTGTTAAACTAGTACCTTAAGAGGAAAGATATATTGGCATGAAAATAAAAATGTGCCAAGTGGTAAAAAGCAAACTGAGCAAGGCTGACTTCTGCTTTGAAGGCAGATTTCAGGCACACAGATCTTTGCAAAGAGCACAGGGAAACTCTCTGAAGCATGGTCAGCATCACAAAGAGGGTGAGGAGGGACAAGGCTCTCCTGATCAAAAATATATATTGTGCCAGTTCTGTTGGAGATGGCAGACACTTCCAAGGGGCATGACCTCCAAAAGTTCTAGACATGCCTAGTTTTCTCCTGAGCAATGGGGAGTGTCTGTACAACTCCTTTGAGCCATATATCACCAGTTTGGAAATACCACCTGGTGCTCCCTTAGGAGTGAGTGTTTCCATGTTCATCAGGGTGGTGCTCACCATGGGTTTCTGGAACCAAATTTCCATGAAGTGGCCTCAAGCAATTTAGTATAAATTTCTAGAATCATCTTCATTTTCAGGGTGATGGTATCTTAATTTATATCTTATCCTAGTTATTATCTTTCCTGGAAAGGGTCTAAACTTGATAATTTAATGCAGCACAAGTGGTTTCGGTTTGACATCCAGAGTGTGTAGGGCTTTTGAAGCATCTCCTAAATGCCACAATTCTTCATCTTCCTGGTAAGGTCATTGCCTTGTTTAAATTGAAATCCAGTTCACAATGAGTGGTTGTGTTTATGAAAGTAAACTGTATTTTTAATTAGATAAATAATAATACATAAAGGATAACCATAACAAATGACCTATTTTTACCCTGATCTTGAGTCAAAACACTCCGTTTAATATTCAGTCTAACAAAAAAAAAAATAAAATACTTTTATTTTACATTTTTAGGGCAAAGGTGATTGTCATCACCTAAACTAGAATTTGAATAAGCTCAGTTTATTCTCGGTGAAAAAAAGTTGTGAATACTTCCCTTTTAAGACTTTTTAAAAGGAGTCATGCAAGTACAGTGTATATGGTCATGAAGGCCCTTGTTTCTGAATAATAATTCAGGGTGAAAACTTTGCAGAAAGGATGATCAATCCTTCTGGCACCATCTTTATGTTTCTAGAAGCCTTCTATCAAAACACTGCTGGGATTTTGTGTTGCAAAGACTACATACTCTAACCCTTGTCCAAAAAAGCAACCTGAAATTGTTCAGATAGTTTTATTGGATTACTCATAGAGTGGAAACTGAATATATACCTAAAATATATTTCTGGATCTCTGCTTGTATGCCCCTAGGCCTCCCACTGTACTGGCTTTGTGCAGTTTTCAGAATAAAATACAAGCTACATTTCTGTCAAACAAGAGCCAGGAATACTCATTTGTACAGCAAATTTTGCTTCTGGATTGCAGCCTGGGTAGATTGTTTGAATCAATGCTTACCTCTGGAAATGTCAGTACTATTCATTTAATGTATAAATGTTTATTTAATTGAATATACAACACAAACCCCACATAATTACAGGGAGTAAGAACATTAATATTCCCAAACCATCTTAACAGCTGACTTTGGACTTTCCAAGATTGTGGAAGATCATGTGACCATGAAGACAGTTTGTGGAACTCCAGGGTACTGTGGTATGTTGTTTTGTTACTTACTTTTGCTTTTACAACTTCAGAGTCAAAGGAAAGAGCACACTGGAGAAGACCATGAGACCACTTTGTTACCTCACAGAACAGCTGGTAATGCAATTCAGGTGACATTGTCATTGTCCATTACCGTCTATGGCATTGCTTACAAGGCACACACAGGTGCCAAGTCTGCTTTAGAGCAGGACCTAATTCCAGTCCAGTTTGTTTCATAAAACTGTATCTCACATATTAGCTATTAATATTCTGATTGCCTTCTCTTGGGACAGTAATACTGGCAATGATACATGTCCCTGGTTAGTGCTCTAGCCCTTTTTATGCCCATCTTTGTATACAATAAAAATAGGATAAGGCTTATTCCCATAGAAGAGCCCTCAGAGTTATGTTGACTTGTTGGGAAGGATTGAGGCTGAATATCTCTGCAGAGAAGAGAAGAAAGGAGCTTTGTGACTACAGTCATGTGCCTATAGCAATCCTTGATTTACAACTCAAGTTAACTGACCATGCAGAATTCCTGGTGCCCGGAAAATATTCAAGCATTACTTTCCAGAACTGGAGGGAACCCAGGAGAAATACTGTTAAAATGCCAAATTAAACTATGAATAATTGATGGTTCCGGGCTGCCAGCTCCCACATCCTGCCCACCCATCTATCAGCAGCTTCTCCAGAAAGGACACAGCAACAAAAACACATACTGGAGTCTGAATACTTTGGCATCAAGACTTGACAATCTACAGTCCTTGGGATGTGCAGATGGATGCAGAGGACTGAAGGCACAAAGGTGGTCACAGAGAACTTAGTTTGCTGCAATGCTGTGTCTTCAGTGAACTTAAAAAGAATATTAGTGATTTCTGAGAGTAGCACCAAAAATTAAGCCAGTGCAAAGCAGTGATTCATGATCAGTCTGTTACAGGCAACATCTAAACTAACAGCAATGTGTCAGACAAATCCATTCACTAAAAGCAAACTTCTGGAAATCTCAAAAAATACTAAAAGCCCTTCTGTTCATAGCTGTGCAAGTGTAATGTGGGAAGGGAAAGAGATTGCAATGATGCATATAAGTACAGCCAGCCCACTGTGCTCCAGAAATGCGGCAGTCATCCCATGTGCATCACAGATCCAGCGGGACCAGGGTCCTCAAGCTGTGCCTGTCAAGCTGCTTGGGCAGACACCAACTCCTCTTGACTGTTGGCTGGAGCTGGAGTACCCCTTTCTGTCTTCTCCTCACTGCAGCAAAAGCAACTGCCTGAAATGGTCTGTCTTTCCTTCCAACCAAAACAGAATATCAAAAATAAAGCCTAAATAAAGTGCCAAGGGAACAGAATCAGAATCATTAAGGCTGGAAAACACCTCCAAGATTGTTAAGTCCAACCTTTGAACACCACCATGCCCACTAAACCATGGCACTAAGGGCCATGTGCAGTCATTTCTTGAGTACCTCCAGGGATTATGACTCCACCATCTCCCTCAGCAGCCTGTTCCAATGCTGAACCACCCCCTCTGTGAGAAAATTCTTCCTAATGTCCAACCCGAACCTCCCCCAGTGAAACTTGAGCTATTTTCTCTTGACTTATCATTGTTACGTGGGAGAGGAAGCCAACCCTCATCCCACTACAACATCCATCCAGGCAGCTGTAGAGACTGATAAAGTCTCCCTGAGCCTTCTTTTCTCCAAGCTAAACACTCCCAGCTCCCTCAGCTGCTCCTCTTAGGACTTATTCTCTATACCTTCACCTGTTTCCTTGCCCTTTTCTGGACATGCTCCAGCCCCTCAAGGGCCTCCTGGTTTTTAGGGGCTCCAGCACTGGACACAGCTGGACACAGCACTTAAGGTATGACCTCACCGGTGCCCAGCATAGGGGGACGGTCACTGCCCTGCTCCTGCTGCCCCACTGCTGCTGACACAGGCCAGGATGCCCTTGGACTTATTAGTCACCGGGGCACAGGCTGGCTTGTGTTCAGCCACTGTTATCCAGGTCCTTTCTTGCTGAGCAGTTTTCCAGCCACTGCCCCCAGCCTGTAGAACTGCAGGGGGTTGCTGTGGAGCAAGGCAGAACTGGCACTGAGTCTCGTGGAACCTCATGCCATTGGCCTTGTCTCATGGATCCAGCCTGCCCACATTCCTCTGTACAGCTTTCCCAGTCCCCACCTGACTTGGTGTTATCTGCAAACTGACTGAGGGTGCCCTGGATCCCCTCATCCAGATCACAATAAAGACATTAAACAGGACTGGTCGCAACACTGAGCCCTGGGACACCCCTCTGGTGCCCAGCCACCAGCTGGATGTAACCCCATTCCCCAGCACTCCCTGGGTCCAGATGTCCAGAGAGTTTTTCAGCCAGTGACACCACCACCACAGCCATGAGTGGCCAGTTTCTCCAGGAGAATGCTGTGGGAGACAGTGCCAAAGGCTTTACCAGAGTACCTACAGACAACATCCACAGCCCTCGCCTCATCCACCAGGTGGATCACCTGGCCATAAAAGGAGATGGGGTTGGTCAGGCAGGACCTGCCATTCCTGAAGCCCTGCTGGCCACACACCTGATCCCCTGTCCTGTATGTGCTGTGTGAT
>VXAC01001932.1:0-37493 GCA_013399225.1 Rhipidura dahli
CGGCGCTGTCAGAGCCGCGCTGCCGCCCGCACCTCGCGGCGGAGGGAGCGGGGCAGGGCGGGCAGCGGGGGAGGGACGCGCCGTCAGCTGATCGCACACGTGGGGGCGCGGCCCGGCCGCCCTTAAAGGCGTACGAGCGCTCTGCAGCCGCGCCGCTGCGGCTCGGGGTTCTGTCATCCCACGGCGTCACTGACACCGAAAAAGGGCACCGGGGCTGCGGAAAGAACTGCAGTACGAGTCCTGTGGGGAGCTGCGGGTGTCTAGCCTGGAGAAAAGGAGGCTCAGGGGTGACCCCATCACTCTCCATAACTGCCTGAAAGGAGCATGTGGCCAGGTGGTGGTCGGTGTCTTTTCCCAGGCAACCAGAGACAGGAGGAGAGGACATGATCTTAAACTGCCCCAGGGGAATGGGTTAAATTGGACAGCGGGAAGCACTTCTTTTCAGAAAGGGTGATTAGACATTGGAATGGGCTGCCCAAGGAGGTGGAGGAGTCCATCACTGGAGGTATTTAAGGAAACACTGGACATGGCACTGGTCTAGTTGAGATGGTGATGTTTGGTCACAGATTGCACTCGATGGTCTTATAGGTTTCTTTCCCTATCTAATTGATTCTGTGATAATTTTCCCAAGCACCTGTGAAAGAAACACCTGTGTCTCGTATTGCAACCTCACATCCTAACCCGGAGGCTTTTCCACAAATTTGTGGTGTTAGCAGGAATGCCTGACTCCTGGAGAAATAGAAGGAAACTTCACAATGTGTCTTATGATGGGATAGGAAATCTAAAAATGAGGCATCAAGTGAAAGAATGATGGGGAGAAAATAGAGTGCAGTAAAAAGAACTGGGAGAGTAGGTAAGCAGCTAGAAGATGTGTAAATGAGGAGGCAGGAGCAACAGGGAATCAATATTTGTAAGGGTATTGGTAAACAGTTTGCTTAGATCTAGTAAACTGGGGTGGGGGAAGTTACAATTGCTGCTCTGAAATTAAGGCCTGTTTTGGACAGTCTCAGTTACTACATCCAGAGAGTGTTGTAAGATGTTCCCCTTGCCTGCCCAAAACACATCTTGTCTTTGTCAATGGCTAATTCATTTTCCTCATACATCTGGTCTAGAAAAAACTGATTCCTAGGGTAGTCCTCACTTTGCTTCGGGATTCAATGTCAAATACATCTGCATAGTAAAATAAGTTTAATTTAGATGAGCACTTTTTTTTATTATTTTCAATCGTTTAGAAATTCGCTGATTTTAGTATTTCAATAAGTAATGGGTGTAAGGAGGGACACAGGCTTGGCCCTTCCTACTATTCAGCATTTTGACTGTTTTCCATGTAGTCATAGCCATTGCTAGCAACTGTCTGTTGATCCTGAAATGTCCTTTTGACAGTGGGAACTACAGGGTAAAGACTACTTTAGCCACTACAAGGGTGGCTAAAGTGGGCCTCTCAGTAATGTAGCACAGGAGCCAAAAGAAACTCTGATTCCGTCATACTTCTGTCATTATGTGATTTTTAACATTTTGCAGTGTTTTCTCCTTAACCTTTAAAACCCTTTATTTCTTCTTTTTTAGCAGTAATACATCATTCTTGAGACTTGCTGCCTTTTGATGTTTCTTAAAATGAAGGGTGACTGAAAGGAGAACATCAAGAACAAGAAGATTAGGAACTGTTTCCTGTGAGACAAATAGCAAAGAACTGGGAATTATTTCTTCTATAGCTGATTGAGAAGAAAATAGAAACTGTATGTAAAGAGTTGCTGCAGAGATGCTGCTGTGATAGGAAAAGAAGTAATTTGCTTTCATTGCAAGAAGGAAAATTCAGTTCAGCTACTGGAAAATACTTTATTGAGAAGGATATTTGAACATGGACAGACATCACAATCAAAACTAGTAGAACTTCTGAAAGTAGCCATGAGTCAACATTTCTCAGATGCAGTTTAATTTAGCTTAGTTTAGTTAGTGAGCACTGATGTACATCTGGAGAAAAAGAAGCCCCCTCTGTTTTACATGAAGCTGATAGATCTAATTATGAAGCTGTACCGTGTTTATTTATCCAAAGAAAAATGTTTATTCCCAAATGACTATTTTATAAATGCTATTTTATTTCTAGTTTATAAACAAGACCTCATGATCTCAACACAAAATCAGTTCAAAAAGTGAAGGAATTTCTCATGTATGCACTGAAAGTCCCACAAACTTGATCAAGAGAGAAGCCAAGCCTAAATTTATGTATTGGTCATTCTGTTCACTGTAAACACATTATTCCTTTGTCCATTGCATAGCCTTATGGCCCATTAATTTTATTACATAAAGTGGACATTAACATTGAACAATAGCAGAATGTATGCAGAATACAAGCCCTATAACACATGCCTTCTAGCCTACATAGCAGTGATGGAGTTGCCAAGATTTTTCTAGCAAGTCCTGTAGGACTTCTTTCATCTAAAATGCAGTTCAATTTCATATTGGAATATATACCTAACGCAGTGTTAGTTATCTTCATAAAGAAGCTTGTCAGCAGAAACTCATATGTCAAGATGGGAAGGAAAAGATCAAAGTCTTTAAATGGAGCAAACTTCATGTGTCGGCTGTGAGGTAATAAATCTCGTTCCAAAAATTGAAGCTTATGCACAGAAGCACAAGTTTATCTTCAGTGAAATTCTGTTGCAAGAATAATTTTCTGTACATTTGTATGAAAAATAATCAATCTGCAACTCAGACTTTGACCCTGAGAAGTGCCAAGAAGTGCATTTTATCATCCATTGCTTATATCAGTGCAATTTAATGAGTTTGAACATTCTAATCCAAGTGTAGCACCTGACAAATTCAAGCTTTTGTAGCACTAGCAGTTAGCAAACTCTGAAGGTGGATTTGTCACAAAGACGTGTTTGTTACTTAATAGGTATCAGCAAAATGGGAGTTTAAAATGTAAATACTAATGAATATGCCTATTTCCAACTATTCCATATTTGAATTGAATTAGTTTATTTTTTGGAATTGTATAGCCAGCTGTATAGATGACAAGTTGTCCAGTAAGCATTATCTTGGAAAACAACTTGAAGGACAGGCATACTGTAGTACATCTTTCAGTCATGTTGCTATAATTTCTGGTCTCATTAGTTAAATAGATTCTGTCAAGATAATACTTGTGTAGAAGTCCTGCAGAAAGCAGTGCTATTCATTCAGTAGATGTACATAGGTATAGTGTTGGCACATCATAGTTTGAATGACTTGAAAACTGTATGTTTTATTAAAGGTGCCCTAAAACAAAAAGACCCAGTAGCACATCAGTGACTAAGGCAATCTAAACCTCTTTGCCACATGAGAATAATTTCATTCATTACGATGTCATTACGATGACAAAGTGCATGCATGGTATGTTTGTTCTCCCCTTGCTCTCTGCATCCCACCACATTTTTATTAACTCTAGAGGAAAGGCAAGTGACTTTTTTCAATTATTATTAGCAAAAAGGTGGTACTATTCACCAGGTTTAACTGATATAAGGAGCCCTGGTAGCTCTGTTTAAGAACATTAATTACCAGAGGGGGGAGGGGCATGATATTTTACCCTTCTAATTAAAACTGAGAAGCAAAGCATTCATTATCTTTGAAAGTGCTGAAAGGCTATCTTATATTTATCAACAGTTTTCCATAGTACAAGGCTGTTACAGCAGATTTGCACAAACTCTCATCTTGGCAAGTTAGCAGGAAAGCAAAGCAAAATTTGTACCTTCAGGTTAATACCATATATTTACTCTGGAAAAATAAAATCTGTAGAGAAAAAACTCACATAAAAATGTGGACCTCTTTGACTCAGGATATTCATACAGTAATGCAAAGGCTCCCAAATGCTACAAAATCCCTTTATTTGTTATGGCTAGGAATTTAGAATTGGATGCCTTAAAAGGTACAAATTGTGGTTAGCTCAAGAATATAAATGATGTGATAAAACAGTCTCTGACTTCACTGGCAGAACAGACAAAAAGCTGGACCAAGTAAGAATTCAGGAGTAGTTACAAGAATACTGTTGTTCAGCAGCTGGCATACTGATAGGAAAAAATATTTGAATGGTCTAATGGTAATAGATTTCTAGGTATACCTTTTAACAATAAACATGTGTGGCCAATTGTGACCAAAGGTATTTCCTAGAAAGATCCAGAAGGGCATAAAAATGGAAAAAGAACTGGACAGAGAAATGAAAGAAGAGAGAGGAGAGTAAGGAGAGTTTGAATACTAAATAGATGCCAAGAGTAGTCAGCAGTTTTATTTGCAGCTCAGATTTCAGTAAGTGACTTGCAGCCTGCTGTTAATCAAACTCATGTAACTTTACAGAGAAAGGGAGAAGGTGGTCTGAGTAAATAATGCTTGGAGCAATTTGCAGGTGTTTATCTGATATACTGACAAATGTCAACATGCAGAGATACTACAGCCAAAGGTGAACGAACGCTATGGGAGAAGCAAAACCTCTCAGTCAAAAATCTTCTCTTCCTCTTTGCTCTAATGCTTTGCTGCCTTCTGGCATTTTGGTCACCACGTGTGCTATGGTTATTTTTTTTTTCAGTAAAAGAAGAGATGGATATGAAAACAAGCAAACAGATTTTGAAAAGGATTTTTCACCTGTTCTCCCTCTTCTTGTTTCCTGAAATATTTGGCTAACCTTTAGGTAACCTCACTGGCAAAGTAACAACAGGCAGTCTAAAAGCAAAGGTTAATGGTGGAACAAGGTCAAAAGTAGAAACCAGTTTCACCGTACTTACACTGATATAAATTTAGTATAATTGTAATGAATAATTAATTTAAACCTATGGGATATGAATAAACTGATTGTAATATTACAGTTGATTTTATGTAGGTTATTTATTCCTTCCCCTGCACCAAAAATGTTGATACAATGATGCAAAAAAATTTGCATGATACTTGAATAGATTATATTGCCAAGCAGGCTGGAATTTACATATAATATTTTTTTACTTCTATGTCACCCCAGCTCAAGTTACTAATGCTGTAGACTCATTCTTAATTTCATGACTGTTCTATGTAAGGTTTTTAAACTGTCCCACAGCAATAAAAAATGTAATTATGAGTCCCAGTCTTAAACTGGTAACCTTGTTTGAATTATTAGAAGAATTTGAAGACTAAATGGCCACAGATACCTGTCTTGGTAGCAGGGGTTCTGTGTTTAAGACACTGAGGAATTTGGAAGACTTACACTTAGAGCTTTAGGGTTTCTTCTCATATACACTTAAGAAAGCATTTGCCATCTTTGCTTGATTTCTGTAAAATGTAGAAAATATATGTCTTGTGAAGATTAAAAAAAAATAAACACGGTTATGATCAGGTTTAACTCTCTAATGCTTATGGCACCTTGGAAACCCTAAGAGATGGATTAGAAGTTGTAT
Organism: Rhipidura dahli; assembly: GCA_013399225.1. Classification (NCBI taxonomy): domain Eukaryota; kingdom Metazoa; phylum Chordata; class Aves; order Passeriformes; family Rhipiduridae; genus Rhipidura; species Rhipidura dahli. The sequence continues at coordinate 5,394 of VXAC01001932.1, forward strand.
CTTCATGTCCCTGCTAAGAATCAACAAGGAGGCAGACATTAAGAAACTAAGAAATCTAGTCCTGTTTTGTCCATAATGTCTGGTTTTCTGGGATGAACTGAACCTTTCCATTTTTATGACTTAAGTGTGGTACATTTTATGAGGACAACAAATATGCTCCAAGTTTGTAGTACATTTGTTTCTAATATTGTTTACAAAGTATTCAAATATTTATCTCTCATGCTCAGATTGTTTTGCCTTTTTAGTGAATGAATATGTAAATAGAAGCAGTACAGTTAGACTCTGTGGTCTTTGCCCTAGTGTTAACATGCAAATACATGTTTCCATTTGTAGCTTTTTCCTTTGTTTCCATGATGAAAGCTCTGTTACACTAGAATTATTCTTGTTCCAAATTTACCCCTAAGAAAAAGAGAGACACAACCCTCTCTCTTTCAAATTATGAAATAGGTTCAGATCCAGTTCTTACAGACTTCCACCTTCCTATTTGGGCTTAGAAAATTCTTCTTATTTTCATAAGTTTTCAAATCATAGTCTTGCTAAGGTGTGAAAAAAATGCCATTGCTTTACTAAAGAAAATATATTTTATGAACTCAATAATGCCTCTGTTGTATTTGAATATTAACAGTGCCCATCCCAGAGGTCTGCCTGTCCAAAGGCAAGGAAAGTGGTGTCTCTGCAGGAACCTGGAACATGGGTGATGGTTGCCTGCATCAGTCTTTCTCTTCACTCCAGAGGAGGAAGATTCAGTAACAGCACATATGAATTGGTGAGAAGAATTATGAAGTCTTAAAACAAATGAAGGTACAGATACTTTTGAAATAAAAGAAATTGCAATTTCCATATGACCTTGTGTTTCATATTTATATTAAATATGTTATCCCATCTTATATGCTCCAGCTGTGTCTTCCTTAATTGTCATGTCTTCCCAAGAAGTCAGTGTGACTTCAAACTCATAAAACTAAACTTTGCCTGCAGTCTAAATACAGCATATATTAGGAATATGCTTGGCAAAGCATTGCATCTCTGTCTGTAGATGACCGTTTCATCTCTTGCTGGATATAATGAACATCAGATACAAAGTCTCTGTGGTTCAAGTTTTTTCTACATTTAACTTACTTTGTTTCTGAGTATTAAATGAAAAGCAAAATTCTTTCCAGCAAAAAAAATAAAATAAATGCTAAAAGTCAGTTAGAAATAATGTCTTGGTATGGATAAGCCTTTGTGTCAGGTTTTAGTCTCAGGTAGTACATTGAGAAGAGAAAGTAGTAACACATGCCTTAGAGCTTGAATGCCAGTTAACAGTTCACACAAAAGTATTTCTTTTATTCATATTAGCCCATTTAAACCATGCAGGCATGTGAACACACGTTATAATTAAAACAGTGTTTTGCTGTGCCGCATATCCTTAGGAGCTCTTTTTTTTTCTTTAAAGTACATCCTAAAGGTCTACTGACTATGTTTATAGAAGCAGATATTAAATAGGTCCTTCTTAATTTTTTTTCTAGTGTCAGCTTTACCTTAGAAATCCACAGGTCAGGTTTCACTGTTTTGTATCACAGATTTTTAAGAAACTATTCTATTAATGTGAATGGAAATAAGAAAGGAATCCTATGCGAAATGGATGATCTTCATAACAAGAATGGTTACCCATTCTGAAGTCACAGGCAGAAATCTACTTAAAAAACCATAAAGACTATTTGCATCCAGTGTTTGCATCTTCAGCATAATATTTATGATTATAAGCAATAGTGAGGACATAATCTCTCTGGAAAGCTGAACCATGTGTCTCAGGAAAAGTAGAAAAGACTATACTCCTTTTTACTGAGATGCTGTATTTGATCTGAAGACCTAATTCATGTTTCTACTAAAACCATTTTTTGCAATAAAAGCAAAGCAAAGGCTACCTGACTTTCATGTAAAGGACTTTTTGTTCAAAAAGGTTTTCTTGGTAATTGAGCTGGATTTTCATAGACCTTATGCACTCACTTGTACAGCAAGGCAGACTTGAAAGGGAAATACATCTCTTACGTTCTGGCTACTCAGAAAAATGCATACCTCATCCATGGCCAAGAGGGAAATGCAAAGCAAACAAGTGAAGTAGCTTAGATGTGTTTATCCAATCAAAACTAAACTCTAAAAGGAAATTTGGTGATATAATTGCTTGTCACATAACTAGCACATTATCAAAAGATGTGTTTTGGACTTTGAAGCTGACCATGTAGCCTGTGTGTTTTTGGAATACGTATTTTCTCTTTGAACTTAGGCTGAATTAGCATGACAAGATCTGACACTGTTACTTTCTGCATGGAAGATTTTTTAATGAGAGAAAACAAGATACCATCTGTTTGGACATGGGCAGCTGACCCTGAAATGCCATTGCTGTGACAGCTCTCCCCACTGTATCTCCTGTTCCCAGCCCAGGAGATACTTCCAGTAATACTGTTCCAGAATGTCTGGAAGCCACCATCCAAGATTATAGCAGCACACGATATGGCTTGTGAATCCTTTAAGCACAGGGAAAAGGCAACAAGTATTGGGATAAAGTGAGATTTAACAGCTTGTTTAAATCCTTTGACTTAGAGAATTCCATGGAAGGAATAGAATTAAAACTTTGCTCCTCAGGCCAGAATAGACACCTGGAATGGCCATAGAGAGGATTTTATGAAGTCTCAGAAGGTCAAGATTGATTTGTAATAAATGGAAAAAAAAACCAGTATTGAATTCTGCTGTGGTGGAGAAGTGGCAATACTCAACAAGTGTATTGGAGAGTTTCATTCCTTAGAACTGATTGAAAGGGAAAGAAGACCTGGAATTGGCTTTAGGAGGTTTCAGTGGGAAGGATGACTGGAAAAAGCCAGGTCTGTGAAAGGAGTGGGATTATAGAAAAATGAACCCCCAGCAGATCTTGCAAAACAGGTCACAAACACACTACTGTTTACTCTGGCAGTGCCTGAAAGTCAAACTTGCCCATTGCCAGTTGTACTGGTGAGAAAAGCCTCCACAGATTTCAGCTGATATGCATGTGTAAAAATTGAGTGGTTTATAGTAATAGCAAGCCCCATTTTCTCTTGGGTATCTGGGGGAAGGTCATGGAAATCGCTAATGCCCACTGCTACCTTTTATAGAGCTTTTTGAATACTGGTGGTAGTTGTACAGCACCTTTAAGATGGTTCAGTCAGTTGCTAGAACATATAACAATATAGAAATTATGTTCTTCTTTATTGCTCCTTGTAGAATAAAACTTCTGAGAAATGTTTTTTCCCTCCCAAACAATGAAAAATAATAAAGTAAAATGCATAGAATCCTTTAGAGAAAAATATGGGTTGGCAAGAGTAAAGGACATTATCAACTGAACCAGCTGGACAGAAATAAGCAATTTAAACAATTTAATTCCGCTTATGTGGGCTGCATAAAATCGGGTGTAGAAAACGGCTAAAGGCAAAGTCTGTTGTAACTGCTTAGTATATTAACTAAGAAATTTAGTCTTCTTAAGGATGTGAAAGCTATCTCAATTTGTCCATAAAAAGCATGGAGTAAGGGTAATTGCCATTTAACAAAGGACCCACTGCTTCTGTGCCCTGAAGAACAGAAGATGTTGACTGACAGGGAAGGATTCAGTCCAGGAGGAGCTGATGTGCTCTGCTGTCTTGCTTTTTCCTCTGGGAAGAGGTACGAAATGAATAGAGATGTTAACTGACAATTACATTAAATGTGAACTTTCTCTTAGAGAGCCAAGGGCAGGTCTGCATTACCTGCTTTTTTCTGAGGTAACCACAATTAGTTACTGTATTTAAAACCACAGCGAATTAGTGCATTATAAAGCTCACTTAGTATTTTCCAACTAAAGGAATTACAAGGGACAATGGAGGTGCCAATACTTCATTTTAAATACCAGTAAGGAGCCCTGAAAGAGCTCTCCTGTTCACAGGCAGAAGGAAGTTGCTGTGAATCAGGGTATCTCTCAGCATTCCTCATCACTGCCACTCATTTTTCAGGCTCTACTAACCTGCTTTGGGATTCAGGATGGGGAAATGTGTGACTAGATTTCTGTCAGGATAAGGCTCCTTCCTGACAGACTTTGTGCAAAGGTCTATATCACTTAATATGCATTAAGTTTTGAAGAGACTCAAGAATGAAACCAATTCCATATACCTTATAGGAAAATTGCAAACTAAGAACAGGCAGAATGTTAATTTCTTTTATAGTCTCCTTATTTTATGCAAACTGTAAATGACTGACTACAGTTCCATGTTATTATTTACCGGAAACTTCAAGTATATAGTTAAGAGAGAAAGTCAGAGGGTTATAGCAATTATGCAAATGGTAGTCCTGGGTTAAACAAAATTCTTTGTTGTACATTTTTCACATATGCAGTTTAACACATTAGAACAAACAGTCACATATCTCTCTTATTTTCGTTGCAACACTTTTCCCTATTAATGTCCAGCTGGTGGCTGAGGCTTATTTTTTTTACTCTTTCTACGGTATAGATATCATAAAAATAAATACTTAATCCTTTTGTCCCTTTGCTCCTTTTCAGTCCAAAGGAACACAAAATTCAATTTCAATATGAAATTTGCCCAAGATAGATCTGAAATGTGAGGGTACAGTTGTCAATTTTAAATTGAACTCAAGCAATTTCATCCTGTAAAAGCTTTTTGTAGACAAAATCCACTAATAGTACTATAGTATGAGGTCTCTAGGAATAGGCACTTTTTTGTATTTTTTTTTGCAAACTAATGTTCTACTGGTGAATAAAACAAAAGCAGTAGTTTTGCAAACAGGACAATACAATATATTTACTTCACCAACAGCAACAAATGGTAAATCCGCAGAAAACTTCTTTATTTCTAATCAAATGCAATTCTTTGACAAACTTTGATGACTGTGTGCTTTCTTATTTTCTGTATACTCACTCTCCACTCGCTGTACCCCTTTAATATCAGATGCACTGTACTGCTGCCTGGGCAGTCACCCATTAACAAGTGACAGGCTTCAGGCCACAGTAGAGCAGCGGGGAAGGCTTACCCCGTCCTGTAAGTCTGCCTCTGATACCTGAGTCAGCAAGCTGTTCTTTGGTTTCATCAGGAGTATTGAAGGTGTGTTCACATTAAACTCAATTTCTTCTTCATTACTAGTAGTACACCTTCATACTTAAAATTTTCATGATCTGCCTTGTTTGCTCTTTTTCCTCTGAAAGATTCATATGATATTTTGTGTAAGTTTTCGCACATATGTATTAGGAGATACTGTTTCTCCTAAAGATAGTAATAATCTAAAAGGGGCTAGGATGCTGATACTTCTTCCTGCACTCTTTGAAAGTGGAATAAAAAGACCGTGATTTTCCAGAAGCCAAAGAGAAAGACCTACCTTAGAGACAAGAACCAAATAGGATTTCTTACATACCAAGGCAGTTGCCCTAACCACAAGTCCAGCCATCCTCTCTCGCTAACATCTTGGCAGCTGGATTATAAACCTGTTTTGTTAGTAATAAAACCAGTTAATGATAATCATCCGAGCACAAACTCAGCAATGCTGTGGACATGCTAGGGAACAGTTTTGTGTATCCAAGAAGCTCAACTGCATTAGAGTCAAGAGTTTGGGAATAAATAAAACAGTCTTGGAAATGCACTTCCACTCAGGCAATTTACTGTATAAGTGGGAACTTTACAATAACACTGCCCCTTTTCCCCAGTGTTCCTATGTGTTTCCAGGGTGAGAGTCTAAAAACAGCATGTGAATTCAACCACTTCAGTGCAATTCTTTCATCTACCCTACATACAATTACAGCTCCAAACGAGAGGGGAAGTAAGACAAGGGTATGAATATTCTGAGTCCATCTTGAAGAATTCTTGCACAGGAATAAACTTTTTTTTGTCTTTTGAGCATCCTCCACATAGCCTTGAGGATGGACAAAACTGGCAAGAAGCTGCGCCATGAAGGAATGTAAGGAATGGCCCTGAGATTGGCTCAGTTATTTAGAGCATAGTGCTATCAGCACCAAGGTTTTGGGTTCAATCTCTCTTACTGGGCCATTTAATTAAGATTTGGAATTAATGATCCTTGCAGGGCACTTCCCCTCACAGAAAATTTTGTGAGTCACAGTTTAAAAGATGCTGATGGGTCTCTCAGCCAAACTGTATCTCAACTTAGGAAAATAGGTCGAAATATGGTAAGGCTGTGTAAAAGCTCCTTAAGGGCTAAGTATTTTATGTGGTAACTATAGACTTCAATTCTTGAAGCAAGACCAAAGCACGCTTTACAGGGCCATCTGACTCTCATTAACCCATTTCAGATGTTTCTGTTGAGGGAGAGGCCAGCAGCCAAAGTATAGTTTTCTTGCCTTTAACTCATCTGAAGAATATGTGAGAAGGAATACCTGTTGTACTTTATTTCTGGTTTATTTCAGCATGAAGGATATGGATAGATGTGGACCATATATGAGTTTACAGTCCTGGCTAAAAAGTAAACTACCTTTCTGTGTAACTAACATGAAATTTGATCTCTTGCTTCTGTGTGGAGGGTTTAAGAATAAAATGGAGATGAATTTGTTAATTCATTAACATATAATTCTGTTAATACTTACTCAGAGAATTAAAGCTAAATGTTGTTATTCTGAACACTTAAAAACCCGCAAGTAGCGGTACTAAATTATCCAGATACTGGGAGATTCTTTCAAATAAAATTGTTTATATTGTGAGCAAAACTCACAGTCCTTTTGTGCTTAGACCAAATGATTCTCATTAGTGTTGATCATTAATTCTTCATTTTCACCCTGCTCAGCAGTTCAGCATGCATATTAATGCATTGTCTGAGAAGAGAGCCGTAGGCAAAAGTAATGTTTTTCATACACTCACTGTTTTAATGGCTAGCTTTCAGAAGGCTAAGACATACAACTGCATACAAACAGATATTGATGAAAGTCCAAATAAATTCTGTGGTATATAAATAGACACTTACAATTTAAACATTTTAACCTGGGTCCTACCAGATCCTGCCTACATTTCCTAATATCATTCCGCTGCAGATGGGGAAGTTCTGGTGTATCTCTGGTAGGACAGGGGACAGAAAATATGCAATAGATTCAGTCTCTAGACAGAGAAGTGCCAAGAAGGTTTCATTTTACTGCATCAGCTGACTCATAATCCTCAAGGAAGAGGACTAGACAGAAGTCACAGTGTGTTCAGATCTAACTTCACTTTTGAAAACTGTACATTACTATCTGAATTAATTTCCAAATGAGATTCTATCTTTCTACATATCTCACATCCTTATAGCAGATTGTGTCTCATGCTGAAAAACAAAGAAGAGGAAGAGAAACCTAACAATTGTGGCTGTAGTACAGTAAATTTTTAAAACACTTAGGAAGAAAATGCTAAATTTTAGATTTCCTGTGCATCTTTATTTCAGCCTGCACATGCCTGTATATGATGATATGCTGTCCAATTATATAACTCTACTGTATATTTTCCACTTAACTACTATATTAGTCAGTATTAAATTTTCCTTCTTCTTTGCTTCTTAGTAATAATTATTGTTGCATGTGGCCTCAGGTTTTTTACTCACTGTTTTGTCTGAGGACAGACATCTTTTTTTCTTTGTCACATAATCTGACACTAACTTCTTCACAGACACTATGTTCCTAAGAATCTATAATTCTATTATATTAATCCGTTCATTTTTACAACAATCCACTAAAATAAGAGATTACTATTCCTTTCTTTCAAAAGCAGGAATGAGGCACAGAAGGTTAAAGGCCAAAATATCTATTGATTTTGGGTACCTAACTAAAACCAGAAAGGATTCTGTAGTATTTAATATCAAGTAGCCAGACCACTTTTAAAATTTCCTGGAAGTACATCTCTGAGTGCCTAACACTGCTGTAGGTCTTGACATTCCCGCTCAGACTTGCTGTAGTGGAACAAAGCATGGGCTAATGGAACAGGTATTTTCTGTTAGCCTTTCTCCCCACATCTGGAGGTAATAACCACAGGGTTTTGTATCCAGTAACACAAGGCATCAGTCCAGTCATTTCAAACATGCAGGCAATCAACTCCATGTTAGTTGGTACAAAAGGCACAGCTGACATGTGGCAGCCTCCTATGTCAGCCAGTTTGGAGTCAGAAAGATAACTCTTAATAAACTCACCCACAGAGGAGATGGGAACATAAAGGGTAACAAGCTGTTGGAGACAAATGCCTGTAGCAACTGCATTTTGGAAGGCCCTAATGGCTTTTTGTCTGCTCAAATGGAACTGAATTTTGTGAGTGGTCACACACCTGATATGTAACAGGTATGCAGCAAGCATGTTCTGTAACCACATTACCTAGCTGTCTAAATGCTTGCTTCACTCTTGGATATGGATAAAAATAAATGCAGATGTGAAATCAATATGTAACATTTGAGATCAGGAAATTAAAATTATTGTCAGAGTATGTAAAGGTTTTAAAGACTAAAGAAATTGAACTACTAAGAAAAAAAATTTACATAATCAGAGTGTAGAACTGCAGCAATACACTAGCACACTTTTCCAGATTGCCGAATACTGGTGTCTTTTTATGGTATCAACAGGATGCATTTTTGACTCTGGGAACAATAAGGAGAACAGGAAACTGTATTTGATTTCTCAAAATAGCAGAGGCCTCTTGCACTATTAAAGTACCTAAACTTAGGATGCTGGTTTTCTATGGTTCTAGACTAGAACTTAGATTACAGAATTACCAGTTATTTGTATATTTCAAATATACAAAATCTTTATTGCTCTGCAGTCTGTGCATGTTAGCCCTCCCACAACTACAGTTCATAGAAGAACTCATTACTATTGTTTGCTCACTGATGGCTAACTGCTCTCTATGGCTTGCTATACAAAGGAAGAATGAAGCATGATTTGGCATATGATTTGGCCCTGATGCTTGTTCCTGAGCAGAAAAGGGACCTGTCTCCAAACTACACAGATTCAGGTGGGAGAACTAAATGAAAAACAACATAAAACTTTATCAAAGTAGGGAGGAACTAGAAAGCATTCCTTCCCCCACTAGGTCATATTCTTAACCCTAAAATGTTGTACATTAAAAAGAAGAAAAGCCATTGCCAAAAAAAATCTAACATTGCAACAGCGGAAAAAAAATGCCATAGGCTGTGAACCACTGCTATGTGATTTAATAGCCTGTCATTGTTCTTAATCCTGTTATTGTTTTCTTTGCTATTTGTTTCCACAGCAAAATTCCAGCAGTGGTAGAAAATGAATAGCAGTGAGACAGTTTGGAGTCTATCTGAAACTGTCTGGTGGTTCTTTCTGTCCTGGATTTTTGCTAGAATGAGATTTAATCCTGCAGCCTTTACTTTGCTTATATCCTCCATGAATGCTCTGGGAATAGCAATGAGAGTAGGGAGTTGACAAATTGGACAGATAACCACAAATTATTCAACATCCAGCTGCCTTTAGCTACTATCACTCCATAGAGTTTGCTGAATGACAGCTTGCTTGTACGCTAATAACCAAATTTCCTTGTGTTTAGAACATTTTGTCTTTCATTCTACTTCAACCTTCTTTATCTATCCATCAGTCATTTCTCTGTAAAACTGAATATGTTTTGAATTGATACCAAAATGTCAACAGTGCTAAGTCCTTTGACTGCATGTCAAAGCCCCCTCTGTGGTTTTGCTTATGATTAACTCTTGTGAATTATTTTCCTGTGGCTTAGTTCACATCTGCACAAAGAAGATCCTCCTCACTTTATAAACCATGTATTCCATACTCTGCTATCTGTAAGTAGTGGTAACTGGCCCCAAAGAAAGCTACAACCTATATGGAATAGCTAACACGCTTATGCCCTGTAAATACATGAATTATTTTTTAAAACTTCTCTCCAAGAATAAGTAATCACATTTAAGTACCATTATGCTAATTACAAATTACAAATCTTTGACTACATAACTACCCCATTAGCCTGCATAGACTTAATTTACCTCCTTGGTACAGCAAAGATTAATATGGAAGAAAGAGCTTCTACTGTGAAAATAAAATGGTTTCTATAATATGTGAGTTAAATCTGCCTGTATAAATATTATTGTTCTCTCATGATCTCACTACAAACATTTTATTTCTTGCAGAGCATGCTATGTAAACATAAACCTTAACAAAATAAAGTTTAATTAAGGATCTTCTGACCTTCAGTAGAACAACATACAAGCACCAGATTTTCACAGCACTTCTGATCTGTGTTATAAAAACAGCTGCATTGACAAATATGTGTTGGGAGGAAAGCATTGTAGAAATGGAAAGAAAGTGCTACCTTACCTACTAACCAGGTTTCTGGTCATGTTAAATAAATGTTTACATGTGCAGAGATCTTGCTTAGAGGGTGTGGCAAAGACTGAGTGAGATTCTGCCAGTATTTTATATGATACAAATGCTTTTTTAGGAAGAAAAACAAGTCTCCCATTTTTTTTCAACATGTGTGGCATGGGGTCTTTGCAAATAGGCAAGTGTACAAAGCAGGCCAGAAAACATTTTTAGATTCGTCAAATTCTAACATGTATAAACAGAAGGTCAAATAATAGAGAGGAGAAAAAGTTTTAAATTTCAGACCAGCTCTTCTTTAAAGCATTCACAACTCACATATGTGGAATAACCTACCTATCCCTGTCCTGTAAATCAAGGTTCACAGTAAATTAATTTATAACCTTAAAAAAAAAATCTGGCCAAGTTCTGTCTTATGAGATGAACACACACCAAAGGGAAAGAAAATGTAATTTCAGAACAAGTATGGATGATAGTGTTAAGATTAAAGATGTAAATTCTGCACTGATACACATTGAAGTGTAAGTCCAGTAAAGTCAAAGGAGTATGTAGTTCAGATATCAGAATTTGTTCCTCATACTTAACTGAAAACTATCTACACAAAAGGATTTCTAGCAAAAGGATTTTCTAGATTTTACCACCTATGCAGCCTTCCTGGCATTGCCAAAGTCAGGAAATTAGGACAGTATGACACTATTGTTCTAATTCCAACACTAAAGGAAATAACAGTTCTGACACAGGAGCCAGACTTTGGTTGGCTTTCACCATATGGAGAGTCAAGGTGAGACAGTATTTTTGCCAATGAATTCTTCACTTTCCTTTTAAGACCGGAATTTTGTATATCCACTAAACCATCATGTGAAGAGAATAGCATTGAGATGTCATCAATTCCCTATCAGTCACTCTAAACTTGAGATTTTAGGGCAAGCCTTCCACTCTAATTACTTAGCCAGTCAGTCTCCAGCTGCTCCTTGTCAGCTAAAGATGCTTGACAGAGTAGTTAATTCCCAAGGTACACTGGTATCAAACAGCATATTTATGTCATTCCAGAAAGCAGTTTTTACTAACCACAGCAAACTCTTCCTGTAAATCCTTCACAAATCCCAGCCATTTCTCTTCAAAGATTTTATGGATGAAATACTTTTACCCGAGGTTCAGCAGCCAGCCACCTTCCAGACCAACAGGTTGACACACCCTGAGTTCTGGGCTGAGTTTTCAGTGATTCTTTGAACACAGAACTTCTTAAATCTCAAATTCATTTTGTAAGTTCAATTATTATCTGGTAAGCAAATACTTTGACAAATATATCCAGAGGATCAGTACACCACATATGCTCATTCTAGCTATTTAACTTCAATTTTTACTTTGTTCTTAAGAAAAACAAACAAACAAACAAACAAACTCAAAAGGAGATTGTGGGTGGTTTGTGCTAATTACAAGTTAGTGTGTTTAATGTGAAATGTAGGACCTACTAAGTACATCATTTTAGAGAGCAGAAAACTTTCTACTTCCAGATCTTCATAGGTGAGGTTTTCAGTACTTGTAGTATTTTTACTAAAGTGGTCTATATGAAAACATGCACAGCTGAAGATGTCCCCATGAGCAGGGTTTTCACATCCTAAATGTGAGTGTGAGCACAAGCTACAAATTTTTAACAGATCCAAAATAAATACACCAGTCTTACTGTACTTCATTCCCTTGAGTTATTCCTATCAATTCTCAAGTAAAACCTTCAGTGAGGCAGAAGAGGAGGAAACCTGAAAATTGGCATTCTTCTTGGAACACTAGTTGATTTTTAACTGGTGAAAAGTAACAGTTTCTACAGCAAGAGTGGTTTGGATCCTGACTTTCAATGGCAAAACAGATCTTTCGAACCCTTAGGCACATTATTTTTTTTTAATTGTTCATTTCCTCTCTACCATTCTGTCTGCAAGAATTGAACAGATTATTATCACTCTAAAGAGTTTGCTTTCTATAGGAATTCCTCAAGAATTTGTGAGGCACAAGTGTATTTGCCTCTAGCATACATAGAAACATTTAAAAACGAGGCATGTGAATAATAAATTTGGATAAGAGTTGCATGATGTCACTTTAACTTTTATAGTAATGTGAAATTTTAAAATCATTGTTATACATGTATTTCATTTCTTCATTGTTCTGTAAAGATGTTGCTCCAATAGCAGCTGCTGTGGTACTCTCAACCTTCATCCTCATCCTTCATCTGCTCTTCTATCATCTCAACATGTCAAAAGAAAAATCTTGTAATAAGGGTTGCAATGTGTCAAAATGATAGTCCATTCCAGGATTACTTATATTTCTTACATTGCATCCTATCAAACGAGCAAACACTTGATTCTTAGTGCAAAAGCTTCAAGTAGTTTTCCACTTCTTAAAAGGCACCTAAGTTACAAGAGAGCATCAGTGCCCTGGAGAGATTTTCCAAGAGGTTGAGCAGATCCAGCCTTTTCCAGGCTTTGAAGGACATGACCCACAAACTGAAGTCTCCCTTCAGTAAAGCTGGCTATGTAACGGCACAACCTTTACTACTTGCAAGAATTTTTATAACACAGCGTGAAGTCTTGCTGCAGAAAGAGTTATGTTGTGATTCGCTGACCAATATAAACACCATGTGACTGGAATGAGACATTACTTAAAAAGAAAAAAATCCTTCAATATTTATTGAAAACAGAACACACTGTATCTGCTGATTAGGCACTTGCAGGACTTGTGGTTACACTGCTGATTTCTTCAGAATTTACACAGCTCTAGATCTAAGAATCCAGCTAAAAAGACAGCTCATGGCTTTAAGGAGCAATGGACTCAAAGCGATGGAAGTAAGAGACAGTAATTTTCTCACTCTAAACAAATATATTAAATACCATGTGGAAAATAACTCTTTACCATATAGTTTTGATATGTATCACACCATGTTCCATTCTCACATACATTTTATTTTACTATCTAGCTCTTTAGTAATCACCACAAAACTTGTATTTCCCTATTGGGTGTAACAGAGAACTGGTAAAACCCAGGAAGTCCTACTTTTCCTTTCATTTCATATGTATTGCAAAGTCTGAAGTGACAATATCTCTTTTGAATGACATGTGAAGTAGATCATGAGGGGCATCACTGGGTGCTTTGGTAAAAGTAACTGCAATGCTTCATCTAAATTCATTTCGATAACTACATGGCTCTGATGTGAATTTAGCCTGTTAGCTTCTCCTATAAGAGTTCTCATTCAATTCAGCCTGCCAGCCTTTTCACATTTTTCCCCTTTCAGCAGTTACTGAATTTCAATAGTAGTTGAAATACAAATTTCTCTTTGGGGAATCAAGCACACAGAGGATTGTGACAGGGCAATTTACTATTTTAAAGTTGTGTCAAGCAGTCGTGTATTTAAGAAATGCATCAAAAATGTGTTACTCTCATGATTTTGTGCACTTACATTTTTGCAGTTTAAAATACAGCTTTACCAGGATGTCTACTTTACATATTTGATAGCGTCACAGAATCATAAAAAGGTTTGGGTTGAAAGAGACATTAAAAATCATCTAGTTCTAGACTCCCTGCCATAGGCAGGGATGCCACCCACTAGATCAGATTGCTCAAAACCCCATCCAGTCTGCCTTCAACACCTCCAGGGATGAGGCATCCATAATTTCTCCAGACAATCTTGTGCAGTGTTTCAGAATCCACACAGTAATGAATTTCTTTCTAATATCTAATCTAAACCTATTCTCTTTCAGTTTAAAGCCATTCCCTCTTGTCCTATGACATGCCCTTGTCAAAAATCGCTCACCAGCTCTCTTGTAAGCCTCCTTCACGTACTGGAAGGCCACTGAATAGGGTGTCCCTGGTGCCGTCTCTTCTCTGGGACGGTAAAAAACCCCAACTCCCCAACTCTCTCAGCTTGTCTCTACAGGAGAGGTTCTTCTGCCCTGTGATCATCTTGGTGTCCCTCCTCTGGACCCAACAGGTCTATGCTCTTTTCATGCTGAGGACCCCAGAGCTGGNCTGCCCGGGCTCGCCAGGAGATGTCGCTGTGCCCCGCGGAGCCGGCGCCGCGCTCCCGCCCGTTCCTGCCCGCGCATCCCGGCGCTGTCCTGGAAAACCCGCACACGGCACACGGCAACACCGGGAACACCGGCTGCCAGCGAGGGACGGCGTCGGCTGCCGGGTTGCCCGGCTGCTGCTTCGGAAGAACAGCTCTGCAGTGCCTTGCCAGGGCAGCCGGAGGGCTCCTGCCCGCTGGGCAGCACGGAGAGAGGCCTTCGCAGGCACGGCAAAACCGGGAAACAAAACCTGTTGCATCGAGCTGGTGATTTAGGATATCGATCCTGTTCCTGTCGGATCAGCTCTGAAGGTTTAAAAAGACCACGGTAATCGATTGTAATTAGGACGTATTGCTGGACCGAATCCTCCTATAGGTATTTGAAGAGTACGGCATCATAAGCATCAGACGTGCCTCAGTATTGCCGCACTCCTCCCATGTTTAAATTTGAAAGCCGAAAAAACATATCAAGGGTATTTGCTTGTTCCACTTCGCATATTCCCCATGTGAGTAACAAAGAGATAAGAAGCATGGTGCTAATTCATCAGACCACAGGTAGCAAACTGAGAGAAGAGAGAACTGAACAGAGCAGAGGACAGGATGGGAAAGCAGAAACAGGCCCCATGGCTTCATTATCAAAATCTTTCTGATTTCTTCTCCTAAAGAGTAGAAAGGGATCCTATAAACTTCTGCAGCATTTTGCATACAACGTGACTTGAAAGGGTATTCAAAGCATTTTTTGTGCTAATTAAACCAGACAGTTTCAAGTATGCTTAACACACATTTGAAAGACTAAAACAGCTGCTTCTAGGAATAGATACAGCTCAGCTGTCCCACAGTGACTTGCACTGAGATGGTGATTTCTGTTTTCATTTGAAGTGTAACTATGAGCAAGTTCACCTTTTTCCAGAGATTATGGGAATAATTAAAACAAATATAATAATAATAGTAATAATNACTTGCTGGCTATACTGCTTTGGATGCAGCCTAGGATGTGAATCAAGTATTTTTTCCGCCACCCCCTTCCAAAATACGGGGAAAGTAGCTTGTATGAGCCTGGAAGTAGCCCGCCGTGAGCCAGGCCTTGCGTTTCCAGCCGCTGAGGTGCGCGGCCGGGCCGGACGGGGCNTGCCTCAGTATTGCCGCACTCCTCCCATGTTTAAATTTGAAAGCCGAAAAAACATATCAAGGGTATTTGCTTGTTCCACTTCGCATATTCCCCATGTGAGTAACAAAGAGATAAGAAGCATGGTGCTAATTCATCAGACCACAGGTAGCAAACTGAGAGAAGAGAGAACTGAACAGAGCAGAGGACAGGATGGGAAAGCAGAAACAGGCCCCATGGCTTCATTATCAAAATCTTTCTGATTTCTTCTCCTAAAGAGTAGAAAGGGATCCTATAAACTTCTGCAGCATTTTGCATACAACGTGACTTGAAAGGGTATTCAAAGCATTTTTTGTGCTAATTAAACCAGACAGTTTCAAGTATGCTTAACACACATTTGAAAGACTAAAACAGCTGCTTCTAGGAATAGATACAGCTCAGCTGTCCCACAGTGACTTGCACTGAGATGGTGATTTCTGTTTTCATTTGAAGTGTAACTATGAGCAAGTTCACCTTTTTCCAGAGATTATGGGAATAATTAAAACAAATATAATAATAATAGTAATAATAATAATAACAATAATAAAAAAATTCTATTCCTGCACAGTACATTTACTAATGCAATGCAAATTGAAGTAAAATAAGTCAGGCTATCATGACATAATTAATTAGGGACAGCAGTAGCTTTCAAAAATCTCTATAAGCATAATACCACAACCAGCCAGGCATACTGCTTCACTTCAGGGTTAAAGTTTCCTCACCAAGTGAATCACTTGCTAGCAAAAGAGAAAACAGCTGTTGAACAGATAATGGGCAGTGCTCCGGGTTGGTTTTATCACTATTTTAGTCAGTCATACATTCACAATTGCATTTTTAAATTATTTCTGGAGGACAGTTTAACAGGAGAAGAGCCCATAAAATAAAGTAGTCTCACTCTCCTTACAATACTCCTTTTTCACAATACTCAATTAAACTGTTGGCCATTAATGTAAGTTAGCTTGAACTTTTGAAAATTTCCTTACCTTCCAATGCAGCCCTTTTAAGTTTAAAATAAAATGGCAGCCTTAGAGCTCTAATTACAGATACATCTGGTAATGCTACCCTGCTATTAAAGTAATAAAGAAGTCAATATCTGATAAGTGCAGAAGTTTAATTGCCTCTTTCTTTGTTACTCCATTAGCAACCAAAGATCCCATATTAACTATGGTAATGGAACATATAAGGACAAGAGAGAAACAAAACTCTGAAAAACAATAGCCAAACAAGAAGGAATAAAAGTGTTTTCTTTGATTATTTCTAGCACTGGGGCAAGTATTATTGCACTAACAAGTCAGAAAAAAAATATTCACCACCAGTTGCTGTAATACAGTCCGGTTTACATTACCAAGCTCAGCTAGAGTGATTTTCTAGCAAACATACTACAATTTAGAAATTATTTTCCCTCCTTACTGCACTTGTCTGATAGCTCTTGTTAAACAACCTATTGGCCTTTGTAGGCATTATCATAGAGTAGGAAGAAGATTACAAGCAAGAGGTTGTAGAATCTCCTTCTCTGGAGATATTCAAAACCCACCTGGATGTGATCCTGTGAAACCTGTTTTAGGTGAATCTGATTTAGGAGGGAGTGTTGGTCTAGATGATCTCCAGAGGTCACTTCATTCCCAAACATTTTGTGATTCCACAATTATGCCTCAGAGAGCCTTAGAGGTCATCAGTCCTGCTTTGCAGATACATGCAGTAGATGAGATCATAGATTCAAGCTGTTAAGCAACAGAAGATGATTACTGGGACAACGTGATAGCATTAAGGATTTAGAATTGTCTTTACTATTCTGCTGGAGGAAAATAATTCTATCACCTTTTGGAAGCTCTGAAACATGAGCTTTCACTATAGTAGTTCTCTCTGCACTCTCATGTCTGACTCCCTGACATGCTGGACACGTCTCTGCTGTGTTTGTAGGTCACTAAGACTGCAGATTCAGCACTTCAGGCTCCCCTTTTTTGGGTAGAGATGGTTCCCTCCTCCCAACAATAACATGGTTAAAACTATACCCAAATTTCACCTATGAGCAACTTCTGCAAAAATGTCCAGTGCACTTGCTAACTTTACAGTTTAGCTAACCTGAAATCTGCTCTATTCCTGCTGCCAAGGTAATTAAATCTCTTCCCTCACTAGCTCCGTATTTCAGTTAGAAGAAATACAGACTTTGTACTTATTATCACGTACCCCTTGGAAAAACAAAAGTATTGAACTTCCATTTAAATAAAAAAAAGCTTTCATATTATTTGTGTAATCATTATTCATAAGTATAAACAGAACAATATTGCAATAAGAAGACATGCATTAAAATTTTACTTTTTACTACTCCTTCATGGAAGCTGTGCATGTGTTGAAGCCACTCAAGATCACAGCACTATAAATAGCGCTCTATTGTTAGTGGATAAAAGATGAAACAAGTCTCACAGCACTGGAGCACAGGATGCTGTATTAAATGTTAAGCTCTGCCTGTTCTAAAAGTGAAAGGCGACAGTAACTGATAGACTGGTCTGTGGGTAAGACATACGGCTGGGAAGAGCTCGCTCTGTCTCTGCAGCTTCCAGACGCAGCAGGAGCAGCAGCTGATCTTTCTGCCTCTGCAATGGCAGAAGCTGTCATAAGACACTGGGTGGAAACTCCTGTACGCTACCAGGAGCAGTTTGTTGACCAAGAGCTGGAAGCACACAAACTGAACCACCTTTTGTATGCTTTGCCGGGCCCTGCTACCGCTGCGCTGAGCAACCAAAGGTGCGCTGCAGAAAGCACAGCTGGGGCCGGGAAGAGCAGCCAGGAGGAGGAAAACACACACTTTCAAGTCTTGCTGGATGTTGTGCAGTTCCGCCCCGAAGATATCATTATCCAGACTTTTGAAGGCTGGCTCCTGATTAAAGCTCAGCATGGACCCAGGATGGATGAACATGGTTTCATATCCAGAAGCTTCACCAGACAATACAAATTACCGGATGGAGTGGAGAACAAAGACTTGTCTGCACTTTTCTGCCATGATGGCATTTTGGTTGTTGAAATGAAGAACTCAGTGGGAAAGAAATAGAACCGTGTCTATAGTTATCGGTGAGATAAAATCATTCTTAATGTAACAAAGTAATATCAGCCATGCAATGCTGTAGGGTATATTAAGCATGTAGCTGTATTTATTACAGCAAAGGAATTTCTTTGTATTTATTTTTCTGTATGCTGAGTTTATTGTTTGATGTGAAATGTTAGACTGCTTGCCTCCAGCTACACATAGGTTGAAAACCCAGGCTGTTTGAACAGTAGCAAACTTGGGCTAGTCTCAGAGGGAGAAAAAAAAATCTATTTGATAACATATTGAAAATAGAGCACATTTTTGAGTTAAGTAGCAGGAGTCGTATCTCTAAGGAATAAACATTTTTCATACATAGTCATAAATATTAAAGAAGCAATAGACAAGTTGTAAATTTTATGGAAATTTAATTTAGGTACCAAAAACTCTTTGTTCTAATTTTTGAGATTAAATTCTTCTCCCTGGAGAACCACATGAACTGAAAGATACTATGAAGAGGAAAATCCCTATTTCCATAGTTCAAGCTTCTATACCAAAAACCCCTCCAGAGATTACTTTTTAGAAGCGTGTTGCATGTTTGAAACTTTAAGGAAAAAGAATAATCACTGACTTTATTTGCTTGAAAACACAATAAATAGAAATTGTACTTTCTGTCAAAGTAATTTGAAAGAAAGCCTTTAAAGACATTTTAGAAAATTGGTTTTGTTAAGATAACTGAAGAAAAAATTTTTGCTTACAAATGCTCAAAAGAATCAAATTCTTCTTTGTGAAACCTTAGTAATAAAAAGATATTGCTCTTGCACAAATGCATTTTTTCTTACATATTTCAGGTAGACTTCTTATTTAATAAAATGAGTAGTTGTGCATATTTCTTGGCAATTTAGGCTGAAATCCCACAACTCTGTCTTCAAGAGCAAATTTTTCTTTCAACGATAATGCCCTTCTCCCCTTAGGAACACAGGCTCTACATGAATCTAATTTTAAATACAGGGGTTCCTTACTGCAGACACAGCTTTATTTTCTGTTCCAGCGTCTCACATTTCATGAGTGGTGGAGATGAAAAAATATCCACCTTCTGTATCTAGTATCTGGTCTTCTCAATACTAAAAAGAAATAATGTTGTGGGTTTGTAAATACTCACACATTTGAGGAGAACTGCATCTGCAAGTTAACTGCCTCCTTTTATGTGTACTGGAGACGAGTATGACTGGTGTGCTATGAATAGTAAAGGAATGTGGAATGGAAAGTGCCAAGTTAAATACAGACTCTTTTATCACAGCCATCTGCTGTTTGGACAAATCAAAAACATATTCAAATGAAACTGAATACAAATATAATTTTAAGAATACAAGAAAAATATGATGAACAAAACCTGGCTCTCACTAGCTGAAGCTAGAGAGTTTCTTTAGTTTCCAATGAAAACCCTAAGCTTTTTTGTCTGCACATGTCCACTTACGAGAAAGATTACTGGTTTTAGACTTCAAGATATTTGAAGCAATTGATTTTAGAAAAGTGGGTAGTACAATTCTTGTATTTTACTTACTAATTGTGCTAAAACTCACAAGAAATTTGTACAAGAAAGGCAGAATAAAGTCTGAGTTGTAAATTTCCATCACATGCAATTACGTTTTTAATCTACCAGAAGTCAAGAGTGTAATGTTTTCTAACAAACTAAACGAGATATAAAACATATGTCCCTATATTTCCACTCAAGCCCACACTTTTCCTTCATATTGCCTGTGTTCAATTTACAAATTGGTTTAAGATCCCATTAGCAAATCAGATCTAGATTTCTAAGTCTAGGAGCTTCATCAAACAGCAGTCTGATAGAAGATGTAACATGGATTTAAGAAACTGAATTCTAGATACAGGTCTGCATTTAAACTTTATAAGCCAGCTTTATAAAAGCTGCAGAAGCTTGAAACCATGATTTCTACATCACCTTATGGCACAACAGCTGGGGTACAGTTCAGAATCACAAGTTAGCAGTCTGCTTTGGTGCTTTTTGTTTATAAAGAGTTTTGTAAATTTCATCACTTAAACTTACAGGTTATTATAAAAACTATTCTAGCTATGATTGCAGTGACGATATTCATAGCCCTACAGATGAGAAAGTTGTTCTAAAAAAAAACATAACTGATTTAATTATTTCAAATTAGATCATGATCAAACTGCTGGAAACTTGGCAAGGAATTGAACCATACAGACAAAATCATATCATCTGTTCTATATATGCTAACACCATGGTTACACACAGGCCTGCCTCACAAAACGGGACAATGTGACATCTGACTGTTCTGTATGGTAGGTCTCTCTGCATCACTCTGTGCAAGTCTGTACTTGCTCTCAACATCATCAGTCAGAAATCACCAGAGCACCTTGACCCAGACATGGCAGGGATGTACCCAGCCAAACTTTACTCTCTCTTGTAGACAGATCTTTACAAAAGCTTCCATCCATGCTCCTTGATGAATGGCAACTTCCTCTGACCTGGCACCTGAGTGCTCACATAACAGGGACCATACTGGAGTATGGACCTGTCACTGACTTCCTGCATTTTAGCAGGAAGAGCACACAGGAAAAAAATTCTCTCCTTTTTTTTAAGTTGCAGTTTATCAAAAGATCTAGGATGGATGATTTTTAGGTGTTTACCAGAACAACCTCGAAGTACTTGGCAGAGTGTTTCTGAATAATCTGTAAAGAGCTGTTCTCACATATTTATATGACGTTTTACTTTTGTAATTATTAGAACTGAATGTGAATGCCACACAGAAAGGTGCTAATATTGCTCATGGGCAGCAGACTGTGATATTTATCAACAGCAAAGGATTTCAGAACAGCTACATCTTAAGACAGGTTTAAGACATGCTGATGTGGTTAAATTAAGAACCATGAAATTGGCTGCCTATAAAATTATGGCCCAGAATAAGTGATAAACCTGTGCAAGCCTTGCAGACCAACTGTTACCAAGCTTTCTCAGTTCCCATCAGTAAAGGATTACCTTTATAATAGATCAAACTGCTCCTCCAAAGGATAAAGATGATTTCATCTAAGCACTGTGAAAAATGCTTTCAGAGATGAAAATGTATCAATATGGCACTAGTCTCCAAAAGCAAGGGAAAAAATAAATTTCCGTAAGATCCTTGAGGGCAGAAAGCCCAAAAATGCCTTTCTTTGCCTTGTTCTATTAGTAGCTAATAAGGGTGTTTAGCAGAAAGTGTTATGCTTTTACATCTTTGTAACGCATAACAACAGGATAGTAAAAAGACTGGACCAAGAGCTGTCCAGAATATTACTTCTAGTTTTAGGGTAAATTTTTTATCACTGAACAAGTTTCAGAGGACTAGGGAAAACCTGCTCTTTGTAGGTGTCTTGGTTTGAAAGACAGGTGTCTGCCAAGGAAGGCAGGAGCCTCCCTTGAAATGGAAAATGCAACCCNAGCTGCAGCAGGAGCCCCGGGAGGTCTGGGCAGGCAGGGCATGCGAGGCTGCGATGGCGGGAGCAGAGCGGCTGCAGCCTGGCTCCCAGCGGGGCAGGCAAAGGTGGGCTTGGGAGCCTGGGGTTTTTCCTGAGGCACCCCAGCAGATGGTGAAAAAGTCTTTTAGTGAGGTAGAGTGTTAGGGTCCCAGTGCAACAGCCACTCCAGCGAGCAAACTCCACTCACAGTAGAAGGAAGGCAGCCAAAAGCAGAAGCCTGCAGCAGCAACAAACTCTGTCCACAATGGCGGGAGCCTTCCTCCCCCTCCGAACGCTGAGAAATACCAGCCAGCCAGGGGCTGTACCCAACCCCTTTATCCCAGTTCAAATCTCACGGTATCCCCTACCCTACACGAGAAAACCCCAGGTGAAAGAGAGCAGCCAGTTGGACCTCTCCTCCTGTGGCCAGGTCTTTTGTTTTTCTTAAGCACCCAGTAATTTGTCCCCCTGGCAACATACATGGCGAAAACTCTTTAAAAGAAAAAGAAAACAGAAGGAAAACTCCTAAAACCCCAACAGTAGGCCATGATGATTGTTAACACTTGAACTTGATGGAGAGGTGTGATGAGTTTTCCATCAACTGAAGTCCTCAAATAAAGACCTGATCTCTTACTTAAATATGTGTTCTTTTCCAAACATATTATGGGCTGCCTTCATGAGGCAATTATCAAGTGAGATAATGTGCGTTCTTTTCAGGGTGTCACACTGGGGATCATCAATGATCCTTCTGACCTTTAAATCTGGCATAAAACAAATCTGGAAACTTTATCTGTCTTGACACTGTAGCCATTTCAGACTGAAGTTTCCAGAAAGTCTAAGTTAAATATTGCTATGGTTATTATGATAGGGTCTCAAGAGTTCATATTTCTTCACTTAGTTGTGTCATAGTCTCCTAATCTGTATTGAGTCTTTCATTCCAGGATCAAATCCTGAGGCTCCATATAAATTTAGGCAGAGACTGTATTTATGGTGTGTCTTGTACAGTACATACTAATCATGCCACCAGTGCTTGGGTAATTGTGGTAAAGTTGCAAAATATAATTTAACTACTATTAAAATGCATACAGCTGTCACCAGAGCAGGTAGCTTATGAGTTTTTGTCTGCCTTGTAAAGACAGAGTGCAAGAATTATGTTTTTATTACTCACACTACGCTCTGAAAATCATTCCCCTTCATTAATTTTTCAGTATAGCTATGATCAATTGAATCACTTTTAGTTAAGATTTGGACTTATTTAAACTCAACATCCAAAATCCAAATTAGCTCATTCACAGACACCAGCTCTTTGTGCTTACACTCCTGTGCTCCTATGATATCTGTGGAACAGATGACTTCTGTGTGCAGGCTGAGAGGAGAATGGTATATCCTGGAAAATGAGGAGAGGAACTAAAGATAAAGGAGTTAGTGTCACTGCAACACAAAGCATCTTCAGATCCCATCTTACCTCTTGTGGGAAGTCAGACACACACAGGGAACAATTCATGTGGTCCCTCTGAGCATCAGAATCAGCTGCAGAAACAGCCAGCTCCTACTGCTGGAACAGTGGTGGGTAGAGAGAAAGGTTCCAACCAGCCCTGGAGGCTGCACATTGGCACCTGAGTGAGGAAGTCTTGCTGGATCAAATCAGGTCCATGCAGAGCCACTGAGACTGACAATTACACAAGTTAAGTATTTTACACTGATGCAGTAAACCAGTTTGAGCTGATGAGGACTTGACGAGAAATTCTGGGGTGGCTAGTTCAGATAGGACACTCCCACTTTAATCCCCGCATCATCCAACTCTGCCAGGAACAAACGAAATTTTGGAGATTCTGACATGCTGTCTACTTAGATGATGGAATGTACAATTAATAGATGAGAAAATTAAAGAGATGTGCAATTAGAAAGAAATGTATCTGAAGACAGTAGGTGACTTACTCTTTCAGCCTAGCATACCAAGGGTTCAGTGCATGTTCCTTTTCTATTAACAACCAACATTTAAAAAGTCATTTTGAAATGTCTTTCTCAGCCCCTAAAAATGCTTATTTTACAAAAAAGTCAAGTATTTCTTGAAGAGGGTTTAAATATTATGTCTTCAAAACTCTTTATTTATGTCTACTTATTTTGACTTGGGATTGAGTGTATTTTCATGACAGTAGCTGCTATGGGGCTGTGCTCTGGAATTGCTAGAAACAGTGCTGGTAACAGTGGCATGTTTTAGCAGTGCTCACAGTGTCAAGGCCTTTTCTGCTCCTCACTGCATCCCACCAGCGAGGAGGCTGGGGGGTTACAAGGAGTTTAGCGGAGACACAGCAGAGTCCAAGTGATCACAGGGATATTGCATCCTACACGGCATGGCATCAAGCTCAGCAGATAAGGGCAAGGGAAGAAGGAGGGAGGAAGGGACGTTTGGAATGATGGCATTTGTCTTCCCAATTCACTATTACATGTGTTGGAGGCCTGTGTGTGGCTGAACAGCAGCCTGCCCATGGAAAGTAGTCAATTGCTTTTGCTTTGCTTGTGCATGCAGCTTTTGCCTTCCCTTTTAAACAGCCTCTATCACAACCGATGAGTTCGCTCACTTTTACTCTCTCACCCATCCCACAGCAGGGGACTAAGTGGGTGGCTGGACAGGGGTCAGTTGCCAGCTGGGGTTATACCATGATCATCAGCAGTATTACCAGGTGGCTTAAGAGGGTTCCCTTTTATGTATATTGATGGGATTTGTGGTGAAAATGCAGCCCACCATGGCACAGACAGCAGAAATCTCCGTTGTAGCACTAACCTGGATGGGGAGTCCTGAGCTGTAGTACCACGTTTCTCCTGTCTCTCTGGCCAAAAATTTTTAATAAGGGATGATTTTTCTGCCTGAGCACAGCAGTACAGAGTCTGAGCTTTCTGGACTTGCTGGCACACAGGGATAGTTCTTGTGCCTCCAGAGTGAGCACAAGTGGGGCCAGCTCAGGTACCTCCAAGGTAGTGTACAGATGTAACTCTTTAGATTTAACTCCTGTGTTCGCAGTGTAGGGCTATTGAGATGCTGTCCTCTGGGTGAGAGGGGCCAGCCACTGTCTCTGGTAGTCAGCAAGACAAAGGTCTGCAAATCTTCTGAATAACAGAAGGTGTACCTAATATTTTCGGAAATATTCCTACTCACTTTAAAAGCCAATCTTGTAATGTCACTCAGATTACAAAGGACATTTTGATTCCTGGCTATGAAGTTATGAATGTGAGACCTTCCCCTCTGGGCGGGAATACCGCCACCATGATATCCGAGAGATTTCCTTTTCTTCATTGAATTCATCAACGTGAAAAACTGTAAGTATAATTTTTCCACATAGAGCAGAAATACATATTTAATAACTTTGCATATAATACCTTCCCTGTATTATCAGTGGTAATTTTGTCATCTTCATGTCCTACTCACCTAAACTGTTGCTAGGATTCTGTTTCTTGCTAAATCCTGACTGTTCTCCCACTGACCATATAATTTTTAATATACTTTGAGTTGTTTCTCATATCAATTGGTTTGCTTATTACCAACATCTTATTTTTTCCATTTCTACTTTCACTTGCCCTTTTATAACAATGTATTTTAAATTTGGATAATTCTGTTTATAAGAGCACAGTTCTGTGTTTATGGGTAGCTAATAAACCTTCTAAATCTATACAGAACAACCAGAGCCAGGTTCTGACACTGTTCCTCTTAGTAAACTATCATCCCCTAAAATTTTACCGATAGTATGGGATGCCCAGTATCTCTCTGCATTGAACTCCCTCCTAAAACAAATGTTCAAAACAAAGAAGCACCAGGCTGCACCACCTGTGATAGGGAATTCATGCCATTCACCTTCTTGCAAATACATGGCCCAAAGCAAGCACAGCAAGAACTTTCTTCACACCTCAGTCTTTGCAGGCCTCTATGGTCTCCAAAAAGACCAGCAAAACATAGAAGCTAAAACAGAGTAATGTAGTGTCATTTTCAGCCACTGAGCTTCTCAGAACTCGGACACAGATAAAATTTGTAACTCCCTGGCCATCCTTTGAGTAGTCCATATCCTCAAACAATAACATGAACAAACTTTTCTCCTTGAAGATAAAACAGCAATTTCACCCAATTGTTAATATTAATTAACCCTAATGTAAATGCCACTGCCTCCTGATAGCACTGTATCACCTTAATTGCAAATTCTGAGAAAATTAAAGATACTTCAGAACTGGTCTGTTGCCTAAGGTAGTGAGCATTTGTCCTGCTTTCCAGGCTGAGACTGAGAAGTCACTCTCATAAAATTCTACAATGGACAGTAAAAACTCATAAAGTAGTGTCAAGGCTCATCCATCCTGATCCATTAGCAGGTATAAGTGAGGAGCTGCCAGTGACTAGTCCTTCAGTGTGCAACCAGTGTCTGCCAGGCACCTCTCTGCGCTGACCATAGCAACTTCAGGATTGACCAGGGCAACTTCAGCCCAAGTCCTGTGGATTTCTAGAGCCCATCAGCATTTATTTTCCCACTAAAAACCCCAGCATTAACACAGAGCCTGCTAAGGAGGTCCTCTCTGCAATTTCTCCATCCTGGCTGACGACAGAGACAGATGTATGCAGGAAATGAATGAATGCTCAATTCTTCACTCTCACTACACCTCGACTTATTCATCCTATACAATGGGTTTATTGCTGGGATAACTTTACTTTCATATCACATTTATATGGTACACGGATATAATGCTGGCCTCAACATCAGCTACCCACTTAGCTCACAGTCTTGCTTTTTATCAATTGTTTGTTATCACTAAAGGTATTGGACTGAAATACACAAGACTGAGATTATCCCTCAAGGACTTATGTAGCTCAGGACAAAGTACAGCAGGCTCATTCATCCTCTTTTGCTGTCTCAGTCTTTATTCAGCAGGTAAATTCTGTCTGTGTGCATGCCAAGGGACTGGCAGCTGGCACAGGCCCATTTGTCCATAACCATGAAAGTCTCAACACTGTCAGAATGTCTACCTAGCACATATTCCCTGCCACAGTATGAAGGAACTGCATACATAATGGATTTATCCTGACAGCATGCTTAGATGGTTTGAAACACTACCCCTTCAGACAGGAAATGGAGATAGACATGCATTCCAAGCAATATTAATGGAGAGTAGAGAATAACTGAGTAACGGCCACCTATTACACAGACTGGGGCTCAGATAGCTAATACATATTGCAAAGGCCAAGCAAAACCCTCAGTGTTGCTGATCAATTATCTCTAATTTTACACCACCAATTTGAAAAAAGCAATGCAATTTTTGCTTAATTCATGCTTGTGATTGAAAAATAGTTCTTTTATACCTCACTGCATCTTTTCCTAAATTTCAGTTTATAGCACACTATAAAGTGTCTTCATTTCTCTCTTGTTGGGCTTTTGATGGGATACCCTTCTTTTCGGACAAGGGTGAAAGAGCAGGGGAGGCTGCTGTCCTGCTAAAGTTGATTCATAGTCTCATAGTTTTCTGAAGGTACGAGTTCAAAGGGGTTACACATTATGGCCAATCAGTAACAGCAGCAGCAACAGGCAAACAGCAAGTAGAAAACAGCTGCTTCTTTTTCTTCTTCCTTAAACTTACAGAAGTGTGGATGGTATTTGTTAATTGACTAACAAAATTAACACATAATTCTAGTTTATCTTTTCTTAACCTATCCTGGTCTAATTCTAATAGTCGTAAATCTTACACAAATATTACATAGGTATTACACAGATTTGGGTATATAGCTTCTGTCAGCTATTATTGTTTATGTGAACACTCTATCTAAAAAATGTGAACAGTATAGTTCTATCTATGTTTTGTCTAAAGTAAAGAAATTCTGTGAAAAGGTAACTCTGCTTCAGTAAGAACTGTGTTTAAGGTCCCTTTGCTGCAGCTTTTCAATGTTTAAAGCACTTACCATATATTTCTATTAAAAGTTAAAAATCTATATTTCTATTTCACTTTGTTGTGACTTCATGTATCTCAGCTTATCCAAAAGTTTTAATTCAACTCCTGTGCTTTGATTTCCCTCTAGGCCTGAGTCCAGAGGAGCTTTCACTCCAACACTCTCTGTTTTATGTTTTCAAATTAGATTTTATGAAACATTTCAAATAAAATCATATTCCATCTTTCAGAAACTGAAAAAAAACCCCACTAGAATGACATATTTGTCAAATTTGTTGCATTTTCTTTAGTACTTTTATAGTTCAAAGTTTTTACTTGCCTTTAGCTTTTTACTTTTAGCAAGTGAAAAGTTTAAATAATTTTGTGTTTAAAATCATTTCGTGCCCTCTAGTGGCAGCCCTGCCAGGCACCCGAACTGTGACTTTCCTGTTAAGAGATGACATTAAAAGGGAAGAAAAACAGTTTAGTCCCCTATTAAGTGAAATGTATTATCAGGCTGTATGGTTTAAAAAAAATTACAGTCAGCTCTAGTTTTGATGAGGTAGTACCACCAGCTACAGATATACCACAAATAGCAAAACCCCCAAAAAATCACATACTGTGTAAGCATTTCACCAAATTTGCTCTTAGAAATTATATTGATGAAAATCGACCTATCTGTAGCCATTTCCTTGCAATTTGTAGCCATTTCAAAGTACCTCTCAGTGTATTTCCCATCAGAGCATTGTTCAATGTCGACACATGGTTTTTCCAGGGTCCACAAAGGGGTATCATCATAAAGAGAAGGCTTAGTGCCACCAAAGGTTCATCTTCTCTCATGGAAAATCATTTTGCTTTTCTTAGTAAAACAGCAAAGTAATAGCATAGAGGAACAGCAACAAAATAAAGACGGAAAGATTTGACATCTTCAAGGGAAAGTTACACAGGGCAATATAAGCTTCTATTATTTTTGAGTTCAGACCCTCTACTCACTCACTTTTTCTTAATTCAAGATAAACTAAATCCATACATTTTTCCAAAAATGTTTAAATGTTTCCAAATTTTTTTACTCTAAAAATTTTTTTACTCTTCAATTTTTTTTCTGCACCTGATCAGCAAAAAATTATGCTGCTTTCAAACATCTCTTTTAGCACATATTGTCAGGGTTCTTGAGACAACTAACTCACCCACAATGAGATATCCCATAAATAGTCTTTGGTAGCCATTTGGTTTTAGTACGGCTTTCAGCTTTACTCCCCCGAATTACAGGTCCCTAGGAACACAGTAAATAATAGACATTTTCACTGAATTATAGGTTATAAGTCTTTGTAATAACATTCACTTTGCCTCTGAAAATTCAATTCCCAATGAAGATTATAGAAATTCCTGACCAAGCAAAGCAGGGAGAAACATGCTTTGTGCAGCTAAAATGCTCTAAGTCACTGTGTGCCATTCTTACTTTGAAACCCTTGTCTCTCCTAATCCAAACAGCAAGAAACAAAGCTCAGTAAATCTAGCTCTTCTGCTTGGCATGTAGATGGTTACTGAGGACTTTGGAAGCTGGTTTTTTCAAATACTTTGAAAATGTCTGTTAGCGTGGCTTCTGACTTTGCCAGTTGGTTTTCTTGAAAATAATAATTGATGGTTTTAAAATGTTATTTATAATATCCACAACAGAGTGCCTGAACACTGTAGTAATCAGAGTTGGCTCACTGGTGGGAAAGGATGGAAAACGTCATTTGCAACCTTTTTATTGTTCCAAATTCTCTTTGCAGTTTTGATCACCAGGGAAATAACATAGCACACATTTTCCTTTCATATTTTTGCCTCATTGAAAGCCTTAGTACCGGAGAAACCATGACCCAATTTCACGTAACTTAATTTCTGTTAAAGTCTTCAGATAAAACTGAAAGATCTTAGAGAATAACTACTTAAAAAATTACACCTATGTAATTAAGAAATATTGTTCTCATTAGCTCTGTACATCTTACACCTTCAAATTCTCCTGATAATTTTTGTCCCTGTTGGACTTCACACCTTTGTTCTGTTCACTTGAGATGCAAGCATCAAACCAGTACTTACTGGAGAAAAATTAGGCCAAATGCACTGAGGGGAGCAGGGGGAAGTAGGACAGCTGCCACCTCTACCACCAGACCCAAGGAAGTAAGACAGATGCCCAGTTCAAAGTTGTCCCTTTGTCCTGCCCCCGTTGTGACACAGCCCGACAGGCACTGCCAGCATGACCACTTGGAGCAGCAAAATCCTATTCCTGAACCAGATCTGTGGCTGCGCAAGGCATCTGTGTGATACTCCAGGTTGTCCAATGAGAGCAAATCTTAAGTATCTATTTAAAACAAATCAAATAGGTCAGCATCATGTCTAGTACTGTTCACTTCATGTGACAAAAAAGAACTTTCTCTATTCAGAAAAAACAACATTAATTATTAAGGACATTAAAATTTAGATCAAAAGGACTGAAAAGTTTGAGAAAGGAGTTGGATCAGGTGCAGTCAAATATATATAATGCAGTAAGTAGTACAGAGGAGAAAGATTAAGGACAATTCTTCTGTAGTTTAACCTGTGAGGATTCACATGAATGCACAAGACTGCCCAGATCAATGTTAGCAGTAACTCTGGAAGGAATACAAAATCTCAATCACTTATCTTAATCTGTAGCAGTCAGAATTTGGGAGGAAATCTAAGACCAAGGTCAAACTGATCCACATCTACCTCCTGATGGGGTTTCAGTCCTTGCTTGAAGTTGGCCACATGGGTGGAGGGCAGGATGGTGGGCTGTGGGCCAGCTGCCACAGCAATCTCTGTATTTTGCAGAAGAGAACCGGACCTGTGTGAAAGGCAGACACTGACAGTGTGCCAGCAGCAGGAGCAGAACACTAACTGATGGAAAAAGAGCTTTGGTGATTCTAAGAGCACTAACAGATGCTGATGCAGAGCTTGAGGATCTCCGCAGGCCCTGCGGGTTGGGGGTGAATGATCATGACCTGGCCAGGTCAGGGTGTTTCTACCAGCTGCCAGCTCTCTCTCAGGAGACAACTGATGCTTCTCACCTTAGCACTGATGTAGATACTCAGAATTGCTCACTGTAAACTTGCTGCAATATAAATGTGTTCCAAAAGGTTGGCCACTGAGGAGCTGGTTGTGTGGTGAATTGTGTGTTTCTTTGAGCACTGTATTGGCTAATTAAAACAGACTTCCAGATTTAAGTATTAGAGGAATTTGGGGCTAACATGCTGGACTACAGTTAGCTGACATAATAAAATAAAAAATTTGAGAAGACAAACTGAGCAACAGAAACAGAAAAGTACTGTGATAATATGTGCACTAATTTTGGAGAAAATGAAGGTCCAAAGAAAAAAGTATAAAAAGTAAATCCCAGGTATCAAACACTAAAACCAGCAATGAAAGGAAGCAGTGACTCTTATAGCATTCCAGTGAATCGCTCCCAGATGAAGACAAATTATTTGACACAAAGATCTATGAGAAGTAACATACTCCCTAAATTACAGCAGAGAAATAAACCAGAACTGTGTGTCCATCCAGATGCTAATAGGAAGCTAAACACGAAGGGCCACAAACATGAACACCTCCTCTAACAACTTCGTTCTAATTGCTCGTGAACAGATAGAAATTTTGAGAGAAACTTGCACCTAGGGATCCAAAGAGAGCTCAAAGATGATTAACGGGACGGGATTCGACACAAGACCAGGTACAACACTTGAGGAAAAAACCACGCAGGGACAAAAGCACCTCGATGGGTCTGAGGCTGTTCAACAGAAAACCAACATTACGGGCATGACCACATTTTTCGTGAAGGCTAAAATACACGTTACCCACGAGCAAAACGCAGCATGACATTCTTTTTCTGAGGACGCAGCAGGCAGCCGGCGGAGCGCCAGCAGCACCAACGCCGCCGCCCAGAACCTGCGTGGCGCAGCTCCCGCGGCGGCGGCACCGGAGCGCGGGCAGGAGACGCGGGGGCTCGGGAAGCTGCCCGGCCGGACGCCGGGAAGCGCTGACGTGCCTTCGAAGGGTGAGGAGGGGCCGGCGGCATTGCAGTGACCGAGGCCCGGCGGGGCCTGCGGACACCGGGCCCGGGGGTCGCGGGGACCGCGGGACGCGCTCGGCCAGGCCCCCCCGGCCCTGTGGCCGGCAGGGGGCGTAGGGGGGGCCATCGATGGGGGCGG